>JAEDXY010000077.1:0-125000 GCA_019395295.1 Osmanthus fragrans | reverse complement strand
AAATTGTGGATGGGGCCATATACTTCTAATACTACTTTATGGCCGGAAAAATAATCCGTCTCCTATTGCTTTGCAAGTCTCTCCATTTGGATTTCTTTCGTACTAACTCTCATTAAATTAGGTCAAATATTTGTAGCAAAATTTGTAGTTTGTTTTGAATGAAATTTTTTATAAACTACAATGCACAAGTCACAACGATATTTTAAGAATGAAATTTGGTGAACAATTACTCGTATATTTTTTAGTTGTCAGATTGCATAGGCAATAAATGAGAATATCTCCTTCTTATTATAAAATATAATATGTTAGTCGATGACATAACTATGGCGTTCAAGATACAAATAAGTTCCCATGCATTAACATGGGCGGATCTACATTAGGATCTGTTGTCCCCACACTAAATTTGAAATCCAAAATTTTGCAATAGATTTTTCAAGATTTTACATAAGATTTTCAAAAGAAAAAAAAAATTGCTAATAATTTTCAATTCATCCCCCCCCCCCCCCCCCCCCCAATTAATTTTTTGTGAGATTTGCCTCCACAACTCTACTTTCTTTGCTCCGCCCTTGCATTAACACGTATGTGTTAACATGTATGGTGAATATATCTATATTGTCATCGTCAACTTCTGAATGTATATAATTCAACCAGATACTTAATTTAACGATGAGCTAATCCATTTGTACATGGTGGTTTGCTAGGCATAATGTCAGGTGTCGGCACTGCATTGAATATTGGAAAAAGAAAAAGATTTAAATATACTAGTATAGTGTTGCCCTTAGCATTATGTTTTGCAAGCTCCTCTATACATGCAGCATGATTCTTTAATAATAGCCCATGACCTTCGACATTGATATTAGCTAATGGAGTGTTAAGCTCAAACTCATTTCGACTTAGCTACTCTTTATGGCTTCGCCCTTAACCATTTGAAAATTGATTGGGCCATATACTTCTTCTACTACTTATAATGGGTAGAAAATCAATCAATGTTTTATAACTTTGAAAGTCTCTCCTTTGGATTTCTTTTGGGATAAAGTCCCTTGAACAACCCCCTAGACGTCCTCACATCTAGGGGGTTGTTCAACAAGCAGCCCCCCTTTTTTGTAGTAGTTTTGAAAAATAAGGTCAAATATTTATAGAAAACTTCGTAGTTCGTTTTGGATTAAAAGTCTCTCTGCTGAAGCGTGATGACTTTTTCAAAGAGATTATTATGTTGTCTTAGCACTTTCTATTTATATTCAAACACAATTAGCTTGTTTATCTTTGCTTAAAAGTCGTCGAAAAATAACATGACGCTTGCTTATTTTTCAATTGCATGTGATATGAATTTTGAGGAACAATGTCCATTTCCATTTTCCATAAAGCATATAAACCAATGTATTCAATAAAGTTTCAATTTTCGAGTCATTGAATATTGGAAGGTAATTATTAAAGTTACAAAATATTTTTCAGACAAGAAAACCCTAAGGCTTTTTTGGGAATTTTTGGGTACCGATTATGAGGTCTCTTTTTATAGTACAGATTTGGGTGTTTATGGTACAGATTTTTAGCGGTTTTCAAAATAGTCAAATTCATACTTGAGAGTTAATTTTCCAACAATTTTAAGAGTTTTTTTTTTTTAAATAGAATTACATATATACACATTATGAAAATGTAGGTATACGTAAACAATATAGAGTAAATGTGTACACCACTTAGTGAATTTTTCAATTTATAATTTCTTGTATGAATTTTTTTTTACTACACACATAAGTGATATTTTACTATAAATAATTCTTACATAGAAGTTAATATTTAACTTGAAAAGTGAAATTTTTACTTTTCATTAAAATATTAGTTTAAAGGAAAAAAATTTATAAGTATTTTTTTTACATATAAGTTAAACTTTAACTTAAAAAGTGGTTTTTTACTTATAATTAATTTTTTACTTTATAAATAATATTTTACTTATAAGTAAATTATACAATTATAAGGTAATTTTGTACCTATAACCAATTTTTTATGCATGAGTAAATTTTTTACTTATAACTTTTAATATTTGATAAGTGATTTTTTGTCTAATTAGAGTATTTTTTTTACTTTAAAAATCATTTTTACATATAAGTAAATTGTTCTCTTATAAATGATTTTTTTACGGGTTAATTTCAGAAACGGTCACAGAAGTTTCAAATGGTTTCACAAATGGTCACCGAAGGACCAAACTCATTTTCAATCCAATCAGTCACATTTGGACCACTATAACTTCAATCTCGGGCCACGTTGGTCATCGACCAACATACCTTCTTGAAACCCTCAATGCTCTATTCGCAACCCACCCAACCACTGGCCGTAAACCCGTCGGAATTGGTCGGAAAATGGAGCCAAATTAGGCTGCTTGGGCTGAAAATCCCGGAAAATCAGTTCAAGTAGCCACTTTTGGACCACCATATCTCCAACATCCGGCCACCTTGGTCACCGCCCAACGTACTATCTTGAAGCCCTCAATGTCCTCTTCGCAACCCACCCAACTATTGGCCGTAACCCCATCTAAATTGGCCGAAAAATCGCTCCAAAGTTGGCTACGCGAGCACAGCGATTTTGGAGCTATTTTTCGGCCAACTTTGGAGCGATGTTTCGGCCAATTTCGTCGGGTTTACGACCAGTGGTTGGGTAGGTTGCGAAGAGGGAATTGAGGGTTTCAAGATGGTATTTTGGTCGGTGGCCAAGGTGGTCGGATGTTAGAGTTATGGTGGTCCAAAAGTGGCTGTTTGGACTGATTTTTCGGGATTTTCAGCTTAATTAGCCCACTTTGGCTAGATTTTTCAGCCAATTCCGACTGGGTTACGGTTGTTGGTTGGGTGGGTTGCGAAAAGGCATTGAGGGCTTCAAGATGGTACATTGGGCGGTGCCCAAGGTGGCCGAATGTTGGAGTTATGGTGGTCCAAAAGTGGCTTCTTGGACTGATTTTTCGGGATTTTCAGTCCAAACAGCCCACTTTGGCTCGATTTTCTGGTAAATTCCGACGGGTTTACAGCCAGTGGTTGAGTGGGTTACGAAGAAGGTATTGAGGGCTGCAAGAAGGTATGTTGGTCGATGGCTGATGTGGCCTGAAATTGGAGTTATGGTGATCCAAAAGTAACTGGTTGAGCTGAAAATGGGTTTGGTCCTCCAGTGACCATTCGTGAAATCACTTAAAACTTCAATGACTGTTTATGCAACTTTTGAACTTCAGTGACTGTTTTGTATTTTTTACGTAATTTCAGTGGCCGTTTTTTAAATTAACCCTTTTTTTACTTATAAGTATATATTTTTAGTTATAAAATATTTTTTTATAAGTAATCTTTTTCTGTTATTGTAATTTTATTTATAAACATATTAATATATATAATTGAATTTTGCTAATAAATAATTTTTATTGTTATTTCTTTTTTATTTATAAACATTTTTACGTATAATTGAATTTTTGTCTTGCAAAATAATTTTATTGAAGGGATAAAATTGACAAAAATAATTTATAAACGGTAAAAAGTAATCGATTTGGTGGATTGAGATATACTACCCAAATTATATTATAATTTTTTGGGTGGTTTTTAGTATCTCAAAAAATTAACAAACAAATTTTCCTAATCTCTAATAAAAAGTATCATCGAAAAATGTCAAAATATGAAAAAAGAAAAGAATAAAAAACTTCTAAGTAAGGATGACAACGAGACGGGTCGATCCCGCGCCCACCAAGTAATTTTCTCGCCCCGTTACCCATTTATGACGGGGTGAGAGTCTTCTGCTATTTACTACCCGTTTACCTTTATTTTTAGTAATTCAGTTTTCAATAATTCATTATGGCGAGGCAGGAGTCTTGTGCCGTTCACCACCCGTTTACCTTTTTTTAGTAATTCAATTTTTAATAATTCATGTTATTGTTTCAATTCATTAAATTGAGACAATAATATTGATGTAATTCGAGATAGGTCACGAGCAATCGAGAGGTCGATGTTCGTTGGGAAGCGTTTGGTGGTGAAATCGAGACCACAAATGGTTAACAAGGTTGTGCAAATACTTGATCAAGGTATGGGATCCATGAAAGTGAATTACATAAGTCAAATGTCAAGTTTCATGTTGGGGTTGAGGGCCAAAATAATTTGGAGTAACTTGGGTTGAGCAACGGAAGAAGAGGCTGGAATACTGATCTATGCAACCACATAGTTGAAACAAGCATGCGGTCCCATGCCTACTTACAGGGAGTCAGTCGGGGCAAATACATGTCTTCTATGCGATCGCATAATTATATTGCGGGCAGATTTTTCTTATTTTCTCGCTAGTTACCTTATTTTATTAGAATTTTAGGGTCTGTTTGATAGAAAGATGGAAAATGGATGTCAAATAAAATGTTTGGCAGGGAAGTGATTTGCCTAAAATTTGTTTTAGAGGGAATTGTAATTAATGGTGTTTGATTGGTATAATTTTACACCTAATCCGTTTGGCTTTATTTTCATGCAAATGGTTACTTTGGGATAAATTTTTTTACAATCTGTATTAAAATTTGTTTGAATTGCCAAAAAGTAAAAAATAAAAATAATATTTTTATGAATTTTTGGTGTTCGTTTGGCTTCATTTTTTTATGCAAATTGTCAATTAAATCGATAAATTTTTTTACCATTGTATTTAGAATATGTTTCCATTGCAAAAAAGTAAAATAAAAAAAAAAACACCCAACAAGGTGGAAAATAAATTCCAATCAAAATCATAAAAAAATATTTTCCTGTTTTTGTGCTTCAAGTGATTGTAATTTGTACATTAGAAGTTGGTGGCAAATATTTTCCATGGCAAATGTGACTAATCAAACAGCCAAAAGTAGGAACTAAGAAAATATTTTCCTAGTGCAATGGCAAATTTCGCGTATCAAATATTTATATCTTTTGATATTTTGTAATCTTTTTCAAATTATTTTCGTTTTTAACTAGTATCTAGGGTTTAGTATAAATATGATTGTTATTTCTTTCATTGGGGATTTGGATATATTGAATTAGTTGAGAGACATATTGCTTTCAACATTTTTGTTCTTCATTGAATAATTTATCGAACTTATCAAGAATTAACTTCTTGTGACGTTTAAATCGAACTTATCAATATTATTATCTTGTGGCGTTCACAAATTTGAGTGAGATTCATAAATTGTGTAATAAAGAGGTTAACAAATCCTCGTTTGTTGGTTGCCTGCTTTATAGTTTTTGGATTAAATCCAAAACATTTTTATTGGCTTTCTCGGGGTTTGATTTCAATCTGGGTTTCGTAGCCACCATTACTATGTGGTTCTCATCAAATATATTTTTTAAATTTTAAATAATTTTTATTTATTTTTTAAAATTAAATTATTTAAATAGATTTGATAAATTAAGGCTTTCGTTGTTTGTCATATTTTTTTTAGATAATCTTAATTGCTATATTCTATTAGAACAAATGAAATTTTGTGAAATTTTTCATTAAAAGTTTTAAATTTATTTTTAAAAGTTAAAGATTAAACGAGACGGAGCCCTTGTTACTGTGGGATAAAGTCCCCGACCCGAATACCCTAAGTGGGTAATCCTCCCTGTTCGAGGTGAGGCCACGAGTATCATGTTTGACTGAATTTTTTTGTCATTCCTGCTCCCAAGAAGGCCTAGCTCTTTTATGAGTTAGATTAGATTAGATAGAAAATGAATCATGGTTAAGGTTCCAACCAAGATTTACAAAAAAATAAAAAAATTGGCAATCTTGGCTTACAGTATAAGATCCCCTATTTTGATGGGGTTTACGTATGCACCTTTCAAGAAAAAAACATCTGGCTTTGTCTTAAAAATCCAATTTTGGGGAAATCAGGGTAAAAACGTAGAGTCAGTTTCATAAGCCCGACGGAGCTAGAACCCTTTCACCGCTCTCTTAATACAGTAACCATCTATCTTCTGTGTACTCTGTTTTTCTTTGTGCTGTGTGCAATAAACGTAGATCATTCGCTCTAGGGTTTTTTCTTTGTGCAATAAACAATGTGATTTGTTGACCAATTAATTTATATTTTTTTTATGAAGGTTTTCTGGTGGGTCATTGATTTATAATTTTTCTTCATCCACTTGAATGTTGAGAGCTTGTAATCAGCTTAAAATTTTTCTAATCTGCTTAAGTTTCGATGATGGATAGGTTTGGAGTGATTCATATATGAATTGAACAAGTCGTTAATTATTTCAATGCTCAGAGAGCCTGAAGATTCTTAATATAAATGATGCCCTTGCTTTTCATTGAAGTTTTCATTTATCATATGCAGGCTAAAATATGTTTTATCTTTATTAATTAGAATTGTCCGAATTATGTCGGTACAATTTTAAATGCTTGTTTTATATTGTAGCAAAAAATCAGAGCCCAAGTGAATTTTAAGGTTTGAGACAAATTTATGCATTGAATCTTAGAAAATTTCCGAGCCCAACCTGGGTCGTACAAGTGTTATCAAATTTCACTCCCTCCGTTCCTCATGACTTTGTCCAGGACGGAGCCAGAAATTTGGTTTTAGTGGGTAGAATATCAATAAATATAAAGTCGCTCTCAATTTAACTCTCAACTTACCTCTAATGTGGTTGGTTACAAATAAGAGCTCTTTGATTCCACTTCTAAATGTGGTATTTTCTTATAAGCCTTGTAAAGCTCAATTAAAGCCATTCTTCTTGTTGTAATCCATAAATGTCAAGTCTTATTGATTGGCATTATTACATTAAAAATGGGGCGCAATTTAGTGTATAGGAACGAGAAAAAGGGATACACGTTCATCACCCCCTTGCACCAATACATCTTGTGTTGCTCAGTAATTTCTACAACGATAGTTAACTTCTTCATCACCAAACTTGGAAGGTAGTACCAGATTTACTTGTGTAAAAATGGGGCATATGTTGATCTGATTGTTGTGAATGATTTAATTTCAACTCAACTCCTTAAATTTATTATTTTTTTACAAAATTCTTGTTTCTTTATGGTAATCATCCTTTAGAAACAGTGATTTTCTTGACAACATTTGACTTTTTGATGCGGCTGTTTAGGGTTTTTTTTTTCTTGCCTTTAGAACTGTCCATCCCTCAAGTGTAATCGGTGAAATACACTAGACCCCAGGTGGCTCCGCCCCTAAGTGCCCTATTTATGCTATCTAGTCAACTACATATGATAAAAAATCGTCCAGACGAAACATCTCTGGTATTTATGCCACTGGCAGATCTGCACGTGGTCTCAATTCTCTAACTCTTCAATCGTAATCCAAAAAATATTTGTCATTGATGACTTAGAATATCGATGAATTTCAAATAAGAGAGTCGAGGGGTCGAAACAAATGTATAACTAGTGTTCTTAGGATTCCATGGAAATTCTTGATTGGTTTTCTTCACCCTTTATTGCCAAAACAAGAACAACTTAGGCTTTCTACTAACTGGGTAGGTTCTATGGTCAATTAGCAGTATGTTTCGTGTTGTTACATAAAATACATTCACATGGCAATTGTACATATTGTGTGTGTAGGGTACACTTAAGATGTGATATCAATCATATAAGGACAATGGTTTATGATTTTTTTTTTTTTTTTTTTTTTTTTTGTTGAGTCACTCGAGTACTGAGAACTCATAATCAGCTTAGTTTTTCTAGTCTGCATAAGTTTCAATGATTGATAGCTTTGTAGTAATGTTAATCTTCTTGGCTGCATTAAGGTTTAGGGAAAAGAGTGCGGAGGGGTTGAAACAAATGTATAACTAGTGTTCTTAGGATGCCTTGAAAATTCTTGTTTGTTATTCTTCCACCTTTATTGCCAAAAAAGTAAGAACATCTAATGCTTTCTACATACTGGGTAGGTTCTATGGTCAATTCATGTTGTTTCATTGTTGTCACAAAAAAAAATATTCACATGGCGACTGTACGCATTGTGAGTGTATTGTACACACGATGCGATATCAAGCTACGAGGACATTGATTTATGATTTTATTTGTTGAGTCACTAGAGTACTCAGAACTCATAATCAGCGATTTTCTAGTATGCAAAAATTTCAATGATCGATAGATTTGGAGTGATGTTAATTTTCATAGCCACATTAAGGTTTAGGGGAAATGAATTGAACAAGTTTTTAATTTTGTTGTTGCATTAGACATTCTTTATTTAGAAGGAAATGCTACACGAATATAACCGTTGACATAACGGTTGATATCCCCCTCACACATGAGGGAAAAATGTTATTTTATTCAAGTGGGACCTACACATCTATGTGAGAGGGATGTCAACCGTTATTTCAAGCATTATATTTGTTTAGTATTATTCTTATTTAGATGTTGTTCTTGGTTTTTTTGCAATTTTCATTTAATATATGCACAAAATTATGTTTTTTGAATCTTAATTTATTATATTTGTCAATGTTTGAAAAGGCTCTATCAAACACCAAGATGTTTTACCTCTATGACTATGAGGCAAGATGTAAACCTCGAGGCATCTTGAGGCATAAACCTCAAAAGTAACCAATAAATAATATAAAAATACAAAAAATAAGTTCATAACAAATCTTAAACCATCTTAGAAATTCATAATAAAACAAGTAAAAGTTTAACTTACAAACAAACATAGAATATTATCGTTCTTCATTTGTAATGGTGCTTTCTCTCTCCACTCTGTGTAAAATGTTGTAGGCTTTATAAATAATAACTTAAAAAGTTTAGGCCAATAACAAAACACAAAGAAGGCACAACAAATGACCATGCACCTTAGCCATCTAAGCTTAGCTTTGGCACTTAGAGCATCTCCAAGAGACTTTTTATTTTTAAATAGTATATTCTACAATTTAAAGAGCATCTATAAATTTAAAGAGCAAAAATTTTAAAATGCTCCAATAGTCTTTTTATTTTTAACATTTAATTTTACCATTCACAATGTATATATATATATATTTTTTTTTTCATTATTTTTTTTTTTTACCATCTTCCCTCCAATAATTATATCACTATACTTAATAAAATCAATAAATTGTGCATTGAAAGTTGAAATCTTTAAAACATTAAATTATAGAGAGGTGGGTTTGGCTCTCCAAATTTGGAGAGTCAAAGCCACTCTCTATTTTAAAATGTTAAATTGAAGAGTCTCTTGGAATAAAATTTTAAAGATTGACTCTTTAAAATAGAGAACATTTCACTTTTAAAGAGCCTCTTGGAGATGCTCTTAAAGCATAAGTTTCGAGGGTTTCGATGAAAACAATACCTCAGGCTCCATACGCAAGCGTCAAACAAGTTTTGAAATTTGGATTTATCCAAATTATGTCATCATACAATGAAAAAATTCTATCTTTAGATCTTATTAAAGTTCAGAGCCCAACTGAATTTAAGGTTTTAAACAAGACAAGACAACTTGATATCTTAAGTCTTATAATTTTAAGTATTTGGAGTCCAATTTCAGAAAGGAATGATAGGTCTGACACTATTAACAAATTCTACTCCCATCATTCCTACTAGCTTTGTCATCTGGCATGATGTATGTTGTCTAGTAAACTATATATCTAAAGAAGTCAAGCCTCATCTCTGGAATTTATGTTTTTGCTAAACCCACTCATGATTGCAATTCTTGACTGATCACCCATAATCCAAAAAAATATTTGTAGCTGGTGACTTGGAATATTGATGAATTTAGGAAACTTAAGTTGGGGTTGAGGGTTGAAATGAATGTTTAGAAATATTGTTAGAATACAGTAGAAATTCTTCATTGGTCTCATTCAACCTTTTATGTCATTCTTGGGAACAAACAACTAATGCTTTTTACTTATTCAACTGTCTATGGTCAATTTTTGTGATTTGCAACATTGGTTTATAAAAACCACTCTCACCCGTGATTGTAAATGTGAGTGTATAATTGAACCCATCACACAACATGTGATATTATGCATTTATGAAAGTTGATTTATGATGCTATGTATGATTTTTTTAATTTATTCGTGTTGTAGGACAATCTTATTATAAATAGGATATAAATTAGTTATTTATAATAGATTTTATTGTTGTAATAGGCTTTATCACTTTTTCTTCTTTCTAATTTAGATTAGGATTTCTTTTTTTTTCTTGATTAGAGTAGATTTTTCTTCTTTCTTTTAGATTAATATTTTGTTTCCTTTCAGGATTTTAGTTTTTTTCCTTTAGGATTTTAGTTTAGTTTCCTTATATTGATAAGATTAGGTAATTATTTGCCTATATAAACAAAGGCTTTGTACACTTTTCATTAACCAATTCGTTATAATCAAATTATTCTCTACCTATTTTCGAGTTTTTCAACTTTATTCTTGTTTTAAGAATTTTAATTCCGCTTCCCGCACCGACTCTAGTATTGAGAACTTGTAATCAGCTAGTTTTTTTCTAGTCTCCTTAACTTTTGATGATGGATTGATCTGGAGTAATGTTAATTTTAATGCCACATTAAGGTTCAGGGAAAATAATTGAGCAAGTTTTGATTATGCTATTGCATTCAGCCTGGACATTCTTTACTTTACTTGCTGCTCTTGGTTTTATTGCAATTTTGATTTAATAGATGCATGCTAAACTATATGATTTGAATCTTTGTTTGTTAGATTTGTCCAAATTGTCAGGACATGATGGAAAATGCCTATGTAGGACTAGTTTTCTATTTTTAGACTTTTCTGAATTGGGTTATGTGTATTTGTTTATGTTGCTCAGGTCTTGGAGTTCCTGAAAGCAGAACAAACAACTATTGCTTTTTTTACTTATTCAACTGGTTCTATGGTCAATTTTTGTGGTTTGCAACATTGGTATATAAAACACACACACTCGTGATTGTAAATGTTATATTTGTATAATAAAGCCCATCATGCAACATTTGATATTATGCATTTATGAACATTGATTTATGATGCTATGTATGGTTTTTTGGATTTACTCGTGTTGTAGGACAATCTTATTATAAATAGGATAGAAGTTAGTTATTTATAATAGGATTTTTTGTTGTAATAGGCTTTATCGCTTTTTCTTCTTTCTTATTTAGATTATTTTCTTGATTAGAATAGGATTTCTTCTTTCTTCTAGATTAAGATTTTGTTTCCTCTTAGGATTTTAGTTTAGTTTCCGTAAATTGATAAGATTAGGGAATTATTTGCCTATATAAACAAACCATTAACCAATTCGTTATAATCAAATTATTCTCTCTATATTTTCGAGTTTTTCAACTTTATTCTTATTTAGTCTCCTTAACTTTTGGTGATGGATTGATCTGGAGTAATGTGAATTTTAATGGCCACATCAAGGTTCAGGGAAAATGAAATGAACAAGTTTAGTCTCCTTTACTTTACATGCTGCACTTGGTTTTATTGCAATTTTGATTTAATAGATGCGTTCTAAACTATATGATTTGAATATTTGTTTGTTAGATTTGTCCAAATTGTCATGATATAATGGAAAATGCCTATGTAGGACTAGTTTTCTATTTTTAGACGTTTTCTGAATTGGTTTATATGTATTTGTTCATGTCGCTCAGGTTTTGGAGTTCCTGGAAATTTGGGTTTTGGAATGTAAAGAAGTGGATGCGTTGGATTATCAAAATTCCTGTTCAGCTGTGTTAATATTGTTTTTTAATGATAAAATTCTGAAGTGAAGAGAAGGGCAATCCACAGATGGAGTGCAATAGAGACGAGGCTGTGAGAGCAAAAGAGATTGCTGAGAGGAAGTTTCTGGATAAGGACATTAAGGCAGCAAAAAAATTTGCTCTCAAGGCTCAAAATCTATATCCTGGGCTAGAGGGCATTTCCCAGTTGGTTAAGACATTTGAGGTTTATATATCTGCCAAGGAGAAAATAAATGGTGAATATAACTGGTATACTGTACTTGGTGTGACTCCTTTAGCTGATGATGAGACAGTAAGAAAACAATACAGGAAACTGGCTCTTCTGCTTCATCCTGACAAGAACAAATCTGTTGGGGCGGAAGGGGCATTTAAACTTGTATCACAAGCCTGGAGTTTGCTGTCTGATAAGTCCAAGAGATTGGAATATGACAACAAGTATAGTACGACATTCCAGGAGAGGAATCAGACTAAGAATGCAGGCCCTCCACCAACAAAGCAAAATGGATTTTACAACTTTGCACAGAATGCAGCTAAAAAAATGAAGGCTCCAAAGGGTAATTCTAGTAAAAGGGATGCCTCTTCTGGTCCAGCTCCATCTTGTAAGAAGGAACGGCGTACATTTTGGACTGTCTGTCATCGATGCAAGATGCAGTATGAATATCTCAGGATGTATCTTAACAAACATCTGCTCTGCCCAAATTGCCTTGAGGCCTACTTGGCAACAGAAATTGAGCCACCATCTGCAGGGTTTAATATCAGTAATCCGTCCAATCACAGTAACTTGCAAGAGGCTCCTTTCTTTGAGTCAAATGGTTCTGCATCAACTGCTCAAGCTGCAAATATGGCGCAACAGGCTTTTGAGAAAGTGAGAAGAGAACGTCAGAAAAAGCAGGCTGCTACTAGAAGGGAGGAGGTCAATCGAAGGAAAAATCATTCCTCTAAAAGAACAATTGATGGCGAGCGGTGTAATGCTGTGAAGAGAAGAAAAGAAGTTGAAGATTGTAGTGTGAACAAGGATACAGTGAACAAGGTGAATTGCGATATTTATGTTAAACAGTTACTGATAGAGAAGGTTCAAGGTGAAATACGTCAGAAGTCAAGTGAACGGACCTCAACTAGTGCTACCAAAATGGCATCAGCTTGCGAAGCTTATGTAAATAACATACAAAATGAAACAGCATATGAAAAATACAACAGTGTTACAAATAGTGCCAGATTGGATCAGAACGAGCCAGTCAAGGCTAATAGTGACATTCCTCTTAATAAACTTGATTTTGGTGCTGATATGGAATCCATTAAGCAAATATCAATTGATGTCCCAGATTCAGATTTTTATGATTTTGATAGAGACAGAATGGTGAGGTGTTTTAGAGATCGCCAGGTGTGGGCTTTGTATGATGGTGCTGATGGGATGCCACGGTATTATGTCATGATTCGTAAGGTGACTTCTTTAAACCCTTTCGAGGTGCAAATCAGTTGGCTTAGTTCAAAAGCCAATAAGTGGTTTGATTCTGGTTTTTCAAAAGCTTGTGGGTTTTTTCGAATAGGCAAACATGGAATTAGAACCTCACCCGACTCATTCTCGCACAAGGTTAAATGGACAAAAGGCACTGATGGGACCATCCAGATATTTCCTCAGAAGGGGGACGTCTGGGCTCTGTACAGGAATTGGTCAGCCGAATGGAATGAACTTACAGAAGACATAGTAGTACATAAATATGACATGGTGGAAGTACTTGAAGACTATGATGAAGATTTTGGTGTAGTTGTCATTCCCCTAGTTAAAGTAGCTGGGTATAAAGTAATTTTCCATCAGCTTCTGAGCCAAAGGGAAATAAAAAGAATCCCCAGGGAAGAAATGTCTCGGTTTTCCCATCAGGTACCATCCCGCTTTCTCACTGGACAAGAAGGTTTGAATGCTCTCAAGGGTTGTCTGGAATTAGACCCTGCAGCTACTCCTTTGGAACTTCTCCAGGTTATATCAGTTACTAAAGAAACCGAGTCCATGAAGAATGAAGAGGAAATTATTGAAATAGCGGACCTAACTGATACTGATGGAAACACCATCAAGGGGAAAGAAATTTCTTGAAAAATGGGATGGGATGTAGTTCGAGAATGAAGGGAAACCAAGTGCGGGAGCATTGTTGGAACCTATTGAGAATCAGAGGGTGGAAAATTCATGGGAGATGGGAAAGTAACTAAAGAATTGATAAGTAATAGGATACCAAAGAATCTATGCGCAAACTGAACAGTAAATGAACAAATTTTCTTTCCTTTCTTTTCTTCCTTAATACTTGTCCAGGACATCCCAGTCCTTTATGCTGAACATGCCATAAGAGTTTTAAGATAATCTTCTTTGAGGTGGAGCGTCAAGTCTTTGGTATTCTGAAAAATGCGATGTTGGAAATTGGAATGCAGTTCATTCAAGAAGTGTTGAAGAACTATTTACTTTTCAGCAATGGTAGGAATATTTTGGTTCGAGATGTACATTTTTTGTACTAAGTTCATGTTGGAACTGATAGATAAAGATTGAAGGACCTTTTTCTTTTTAAAAATATCCTATAGATAACTGCTATATTTTTCTCTTCAAGCGTCGTCGTATTTCTTGCTCTTTTACTTTTATGAGTTGCGATGTTTTTATCAGTACGTACAATTTCTCGAGAAGTGTATGATACACAGTATGTATCTACAGCAGGAGGGGTTAATTCAAGTCATTTCTTGGTTCATGCTTGTAACTAGTTGTAGGAGTTAATATTAACAAAAATGCTAAAGTGACAGGGTTTTGGGACATGGACGGGTGACCAATGTCATGTGGCGCCTCCCTATTGGACCGGTGCCTCCTCCAATAGGGAGGGGTCACACGGCGTTGGTCACTCATTCCTGTCCCAAATCTATGTCACTGTGGCAAAATTTAATATTAATGGCCGGGTATTACTTTATAATTGTTCCTATTGGGCGTGTCGGTCATTTTTTCATGCAAGCGTGTTGATAAAATGAACTGTTGATTTTTATTTTTCTCTTGCAAAAGATGATGTCGCCAAGATTGGTGGCTATAGAGTTATGGATTCTTGAATTTATGTATGTTGCTTGGACCATAATTATAAAACAACATGACTATTGACCTAGTTAAGGAATGAAATAAATGAATTATTAGTGTAACCTTGATTTCTTGGTTCATCCTTAATGACTCGTTGAGTATTTTTCAAAGTATTAATTTTCTCGTGGAAAAGATGCAGTTTTGAGAATGGTGGCTTCGAATCTATAGATCTTGGAAGAATATTGGCCTAGTTTAGGCATAGTTTAACAATGAAGTTTTGTTTCAATTCATGAGTCATTAATACTTGTATTGTCTTTTTCGTGCAAAAGATGCAGTATCTAGAAAGATGGCTATAGATTTAGCCCCGTTTGAACTTCATTAAATTTATAATACATTTTTTCTTTTCTTTTGAACTACACATTCTCCAATAAAATAAAATTATACATAAATCAAAAACTTTTCATTCATTTTCAACCACACATTTTTCCAAAAAAAACAATATTCAAAAAATTATAACATCAAATAATGGGGCTCAAACGGGAGCTTATAAATTCTAATGAAACCTGGCATGAATAATCATCTAGTTAAGGTATTGAATTTATGAGTTACTAGTCGAACAATGTATTATCGATTTATTTCACGAGTACTGACATAATCAAGAAATAATATTTTTGAAAAATGTCTCCATGGTTTAAATGTAGTTAATTATATTGTTTTGGTCAAGGACATTTTTATATTTATTTTTTTGATAGGTGTCCGATCATACGCTTATATATAGATTTAATTTAAATAATAGTCTCTTTATTCATGTTCAAAGTAGTGGCTTAAATTGTATGCTTAGAATTACATAACAAAGTTTACTTTAAACACACATAGTCGAGATATTACAGAGTCGATAGGCTCAAAAATATCCTATAGACATTGGCCAACAAGTATTAGATCAATTAAATTTGGATGAAGTTGTACATTAATTGTTCGTGTCATGTTATTTTTACATAATGAACCATAGTTATAAAATTAAGGGTGCGTTTGATTGCAATGGTGAAATTTGGGTGGAAAGAAAACGAATTGCAGAAAAATGAATTGCTTATAATTTATTTTAGAGAGAATTGTAATTAATGATGTTTGATTGGTATAATTTTCCACATAATCCATTTGACTTTGTTTTTCATGCAAATTGTTACTTTTTTTAGATAAATTTTTTTTATAATCTGTATTACAATTTGTTTGGATTGCCCAAAAAAAAACAAAAAATTGAAATTTTTTTGTGTTTGTTTGGCTTTATTTTTCATTCAAATTGTCAATTAAATGGATAAATTTTTTTACCATTAGATTTAGAATATGTTTCCATTTCCCAAAAAAAAAAAAAAAAAAAAAAAAAAAGATGAAAAATCACTTTCCCACCAAAATCATGGAAAAATAAAAGTGAAAAATGGTGCTTCACTAAGTTGTACCTAGAATTTGGATGAAAATAATTCCATGAAATTGTTTGGCAATCAAACACCACAAATTTTCCTTTTCAAGCACTTTTTCACACTATCAAACACAAATGAAAAGAGAGAACGATACAAGAGAATTGAGAAAGAGTATATTCATAGTTACAAATTTCTATATTCACGGGGTAAAATTAGGATGGGCGAAAATAGAAATACCACAATATTCATAAATAGTATTAAATTTAAAAGATCATAATAATAACTGGAAAAACAGTCAAAACATTTGCTCTTTGATTAAAAATTTCCACGGCATTGAATAATACAAATTTGAAGTCTAATCTTGATTTTCAACCTCTTAATTTGGTCCTTTAATCTTTAGAAGTAATCTAATTGCTTTATATCTTTCATTAAAATTGCATTCACATAGACGTCTGTCACAGGGCTGTCAAAGGTTCTTGTTCGTGTAGCAAAATCGTTCTTTTTATTCCACAACTAATATTTTAGATTGTAGCACTAGAACAATTATTTACTGTTCGTTGAGGAGAGTAACGTAGATGAAAAAGCAAGGAGAATGAAAATAACATCATAATAAATTTTGCTTCTCGACTTTTAGTCATATTTGAAAATTTGAAGTGAAGCATGTTTTTATTAGAATTAGAATGACACGAACATTTAACGAAGATTATAAAGGTTTTCATAATCAATGTGGAATTGATTATATAATTATAATAAAATATTGAAGACCAACTTGTTCCTTTTTAAACGTTGAGGCCCTAAAATTGCAATTTCCCCTTCCAATTTTTTTTCCTTAAAAAAAAAAAAAAAAAAAACCTAGAGAAGGTGTGAATAGCGTACGTCGACCTTGGGTACCAATCGTTTGCAAACACGTGTACAGAATACGCGTTTGATCCAATTACAATGTACGTCCACGTCCTCGGGGGATTCCGTCAATTTGCTCTCTCAAAGTATTTTGTATAAAAACCCTCAAAATAGTTCCTCAAACAATAAAAAGGAAAAATAATAATAATAAAGAGATCGGTGGTACATTGCTTCGCCGGAGCTAGATCGCCTTACCGGATAACTGATCTGCCCGTAATCATGGTGAAAATCTGATCTTGACTCTCTTCTGTTTTTTGATTGGTGTTTTTGTTGTTTGAAATTTTCAGTTTGATGTATACGCTGTACATTTTGTGTTTATTCAATTGAACTTTTTTTTTTTGGGCGTTAAGGAATTGTTAATGAGCGGTTAATAAGATTTTATGATCAATTATGTCTTTTTTCCTATTTTAATATTTTTAAGTGCGTGTAATTATTGATTTTCTAGCTAAATCTCAATAAACAATTGCGCATTGCGAAGTTGCAAATTCATTTGAGATGTTGTTTGTGGAAAAAATGAAAACAGCTATGACTAAAGGAACGGTGGTAGTTATTTAAGAAATTAATAATTAGGAGATTGGTATTGAATTTGGAAAAATTTTGCATGCCAAATTATATTATAAACAGTATAAGGCTTTTGTCTTTTCAAATTTAATTTGGGATCTTGATGATCTGATTCACTATTTGACAAAAAAAAAAAAAGTTTATTCTTTTAAACCTAAGGGTCAATTATCAGCATTTTCTGCAGAATAATGCTGTGATTGCATGTGTTGATCTGCAGTGATGATCTTTATTTGTTAGTGCATTGAACGATGACAGGAATTTAGTAATTATATGCTGGTAATTTAGCTATTTAAAATGAGAACAAAAATTTGGGTTATACTTTGAATTCTTTAGAGTTTCACTTAGGTGAATTATGAGGGATTAAAGGGGGAAAAAAATAGCGCTCAAGTCTACTTAGTGCGTTAAAGTCCGGGTTCATACTACCAATTTTCCTCTATCTTTACTTTGATCTACTTATGTCATCACATATGTAAACACATAAAAACCTTTTGTCAATCCTTTCCAGCTTTGAGTTGTAGTCTTGAACAGATTCTAAACATTAGCAAATAATTTTTACAAGAGACTCGGTGGAACCCTTTTTCTTATTTAGGGACTCCGTTTTCTAAAGGTCATAGTTGTGCAAGTGCAACTATCACCTGTTAGTTATTATCAAAAATTGGAGTGCATCATTATTCTTTAGCGTGTCAAATGCAATACTTTGTGTAACTCATATAACATCTCTGCTATTTATTCCCTTTGCAGACAACTTCAAGAAGACTTGCCGACAGGAAGGTGGTGAAGTTTGAGAAGAACATTACCAAGCGCGGTTCTGTACAAGAGACTAGCACCAAGAAGGGAAACAATTATCCTGTTGGCCCTGTCTTGCTTGGATTCTTTGTCTTTGTTGTCATTGGATCATGTAAGAAAATCTTAATTTTATTCACAAGCTTGGACTCCTCTTTCTATATACGTATTGTTGTCTTAATTCAATGCTATTATCTCTCTGTTGAATAGTGCTGCAGATAATATTCTCTTAGATAGAAAGTTGATTTCATGAACATGAATGAATCTATCAAACTGTATAGGCAATTTCCAAGAGGCATTCTAATTAACATAAGAACAGTTTTATAGTAAGATTGGTATTATAAGATATGGGTGCTAATAGAATTGCAGGCATTGAACTTCTCCTTTGTATTTGTTGGTGTACTGTTGAATCATGAAATTTTTCATTCTTTTGCTTTCACATGAATTTATTTTCTTAACTATATTTTCTGCATATGTAGCTTGGCGGAATTGTCCTTGTGTGCAGTGCTTTTAAGTAAATCGAATTTTCTCCCATTATCTTCTTCCCCATTTGTAATGAGAGTCGAATTTCTAATCTCTCTTTTTTCCTTCATCTACCAGCGCTTTTCCAGATAATCAGGACAGCGACCAGTGGAGGCGTGGCTTAATCATCTTTTGATATAGGCGTCGTTAGGCTGTTTTAATTTGTTCTTCTGAACATTATTAGACCCAGCGTTGCCTCTACTAGCACACTTGTTAACTATGTTTTGAGGAACTTTGAAAGCCTTAATAAAAATTCTCCTTTTCTTGTCTGGAGTACATTTGTTTTCCTTCTTTGTTTGTTATTTATGTTACTACATCATAGCGAGGTATACCAATTTAATTTTAATAAATGTTCACGTTATATCATAAATGTTTGACTGGACACGATCGAGGAAAAAAGAGATGGAAAATTAAAATATTGTTCGAAATATGTGAAGAGTCCACTCAACTTCGAAAAAACCAGTTAAAAGGATAAATTGAATTAAAATAATAAAAGAACATTTGATACAATGATTATGGCACACATTTACAAAATGCATGTGTTACGAATATGTTTGATGAAATAAGCCTGCAGAAAATTTTTACACGAGATTATTTAATCAAATATTTTTAATTTGAAAATTGAGCCTCCATTTTGGCAAAAAAATCATTTATAAATGGTGAAATTTCATTTTCGATCACATAATGAAATTGACTAACAAATACTATCCATTTATTTATCACCCATTTCTATCTATTTACAGATCAAATCGTTAATAAATTCTTTCCAAACAGATGTGCAAAATAGGATATCACAATACAAGAATTAGATGTATAAAAATCAAGATTCATATGGCATGTAGGGAAGACTGGAGAATTATTTTCTGCCATGAGGATTATTACTGATAAAGAATCCTTCAGAGAACATTATTTGCATTGCTTAATATAGACCCCATTTTGATTATAAACCAGATAACTGAACCCCAGCATTAAAACAGTTCAAATGTAAATTATGTTTAAACAGGATACAAACATAATTTAACCGTAAAAGTTCGTTAGAAGAAAAAGAAAAAAAGAAAAAAAAAAACGGGGCTGCAGGTGGTAGCAGCAAATGCAAGAAGCCAATCTAGGTTCAAATCCATTCAAGAATGATTATTATCATCCGATCAAGTCCCCACAAGATCAAGCTACAGCAGTCAAGCAAGGGTGAAAAGCTGTGCCACATGCAATCCACTGCCTCTTTATTCTACGTGGCAGCACGCAACCAGGTACCTTAAGCCATTCCTGACTCGATAAATCATAAGTCACCAACCGATTCACCTGTCGTGATCTCAGGGATAGCATAAGCAAACCTTGGTTACCTAAGCAAGTCATATGAACCTGCTTTCCATAAAACTCCAAGCACCATATATTTGGCATTCTGTCAACCTCCTTCCACAAAAGCGTCATCTTTTGCAGCTCCCATACGCAGACACAAGTGGCAGCATTCTTTGTCAGCAGCCCCACGAGCATAATCTTCCCTCCATATTCTGCTAATGCATGATCACTCAAATGTAGGGGGGCCGGGATTATGAATTGTTTCCAAACCCCTGTGACCATGTTATAGGACACGATCCCATCAGGGAGTGAACGCAAGAAGTAAAGAGTTCCGCTAATAGATACTGCCTGAGACCTGAAGTTAAGTGCCAGTGGGAGCTTGATATTCGGAGGCATGTTACCTGGATGGGTCCAAGTGTTCTTTGTGGAGTCGTAGA
Organism: Osmanthus fragrans; assembly: GCA_019395295.1. Lineage (NCBI taxonomy): Eukaryota > Viridiplantae > Streptophyta > Magnoliopsida > Lamiales > Oleaceae > Osmanthus > Osmanthus fragrans. The sequence continues at coordinate 104,468 of JAEDXY010000077.1, read as the reverse complement.
CTTCATACTCCCCATCACAACCAACCCAAAGGATCTTATATCCCTCATTGGTAGATTTTCCGTTTAGAGTCATCCCAACTGCCACACGGAACCACACTTTAACTGACCTAGCGGGTAACTCTTTGAAGGACCTCATAAGAGGGTTGCACACATAGAAGCTTCTATGTCCAATGTCAAGAAAACAAACGAGACCCCCTGCTGATGCCACTGGCAAAACAATCGATTTTGTTGGCAAGGCAGGAATAGCCAGGTGGTGCCATTTTTTCATTGATGGATCATACATGGCTCCAGTATTAATAAGTTCATGAGTGATAGTATAAAACCAAGTTTGGGTTTGATTCACTTGAGCACATTGTTGGGAGAAACTTTGGGAAGTTGGCAAAGAATTCCACTTTCGGCAAACAGAACGAAAGCGGAAAAAAGTGGCAACCGGAACTCTTGCTATCACAGATTCGAAAAGGTCTTCGGGAAATTCTTTCCAGATAAGCTGTTCCACAGTTTCGGTTGAGCTTGTAGTTGCAGTTGCCTTTACCTGATTATGCTCCTTACGAGCTTTCTTTCTGGGTGGAAGTTTGCCTGGTCCCAACATTTTGAGATTTTCAGACTTACCAGCAGTCATTATGAGATTATAGCAACCACCTTCTACAGAGCTATTTTCAAGATCAACAAAACACCATCTGCAAATCAATAAAGGTTCATTAGATTCTCTGAAATTACAAAATGGCAGGAGACGCTAGGTGGAATTGTAAATTTAACTAAATAAACCACATCATAATGCAAAACAGTAACAAAGTCAGCTAACCGTTTGAAGAAGTTTTAAACGCTATACATTAAATATGAAGAATATCCATGATAAAAACAGGAAAAATAACCGAGACTTTTGAAGGTTGTAAAAAATGGTAAATATTAGAAACAAATTAGTCTACAGGCAGAGAAAGGGGGAGGGAACGGGGGGTGGGGGGGAGGGACAGGGGCAGGGACAGGGAGAGAGAGAGAGAGAGAGATCCAGAAATTCCCTACACAAAATAACTAGCATCCAGTATAATATGAAATTTTTTGTTGCGCAGAAGCAAGAAATCACGGCAAGGATAGGACTGAACCAAACCCTTAAGAGATATAAAACTAAAGCCTTTTCATTTGTTAAGAGCATTTCCCAAACAATATCCAGATCTTCAATAAACTGCCCTTCAAAAAATTGGTAATTGAAATTGGTAGTATACATTATTACATAGAATTACCTTACAAAAAAAATATGTAATCACTGTTTTGATAACTAAAACATGCAATAACTCAAGCAGCACAGATAAAGTGCTTTATAAACATTCATTTTTATCCCATATAACTATCCATCTCCATCAGTTTTGACCCTTTGTAGTCTTCTAATGCTCTGAGACACTTGAAAAGCTATAAGAAATTTGGTGTGCTTGAATGGCCAAAGAGGAAAAGAAATCTCAAAACTTAAGGCATCATCTACCCTGACTTAGACATGTACAGTACTGTCTCAAATCTCTTAGTGTGGTGAGAACTAAGAGCACATTTGGCTAAGCTTAAAATAATAGAAGTAAACATTTTGTTTCCAAACATTTTTTTATGTTAATTTCTTAAAACTTCTAAGTAAAGAATTATATATTTTAAAGTAACTCTTGCCTTGTTGTCAAACTGAGTAACTTATTTCAACTTTGATCATTATAAAAACCGGTTTTAAAATATTACTTATATGTAAATAAGTAATCTTTAAGATCAAGCACACTCTAAATATCCTAGAGATACTCTGGCTAGTGTTGTACATCATAACTTCATCTGAAATGAAATATCAGTACAAGTGCGGAAAGGCATTTAAGGAATGCTCCATTTTACAGTAATGACTCCATTTCAGTGAAGTAATATGTCAAAACGAACAATCGATTTGAGGAAAATATACATTGTTTGAAAGTATTTTCAAATAAAGTGTAAACATTCAACTCTGGACACAGAGGATAACTTTCTACTTCTTTATAGTAAAACAATTATTATGATAGCAAACTTCATTTTCATACGTAGAAGTTTGACCTTGTTGCTCCTTTTGCTAACCCGTCGGAAGTAATGAACCAATATTCATCAATATGGGCCAAGAATAACAAATACTGTGTACTTAGTATTCTTAAAATTAAGAACAGAGAACCAGCATACTAAAATCAATCCATGCTTAATTTGAGATAGAGAAGCTTATTAAATCCCATCTCCAAATGCAGTAACAGGGGAAGTGAGTATTTCCTGAAACTTGAAAGATCAAAATAACTCACTCACTCTGAAATATCTTTGGCAACTATGTGAGCTGCTTGGACTCACAATAAACAATGGCCTTTATACCATCATACACTGAACTTCAGTGTGACCACAACAGAATCTGTACAATTGTTTACTGCAGGAACATCCAGAAATAGTTGTGCCATATCATAATCTATTGGATGCACTAATAGACGTGAGAGAAAGGAAAGGAGCTTGAAGATGTGAGTTCTCAGAATAAGAATATTATGCAGAACAAGAGTTCCGAGTGCACAAATGAGTTGAAAATTGTTGTTTGTCAAAAATAGGAAAAGCAGAAATTGAAGAAAAAGAATGAAGCGAGGCATGCAATTGAAAAACTCCTCCTGCACTGGTGTTAAGAGGAGAATCGGAGGTCTGCCTCCAAAGATACAAGGCTTCTTCCAAGAGTTAGTATAGCAATATACCAACCTTGTCGTATTTATAGAATTCCACGTCTCTTTTCTAGATTGCTACAACCCTTAACATAGATCAATCTAGATTGTTAAGTCGCGAGATTTCAAATCGAGAAGCAATCCAGCGGTCTAGATCTCACCCTACCACGATTGTCCATGATTGCAAATTATGCCTCGAGGGAGCTCAATGAAACCTTTATGATGTGCACTGCACTAGCCAGAACCCATGTCATGGGCACATGCAGGCCCTTTAGAGTTTTAACTAGCCAATGTTAAAATAGGGTGTAGCTAGCAGAGATGTGGTAAATTACACCTTAGAAAAGTGGACCTCTTTATGAGTTGTAGCTTACTTTTCCAATGTGGGATTGCCTCCCACTCACAAAGACACATTTAAAGCTTTTTTAAATGCTTTTCAACAGTCACTTTAAAGAATTATTCCAATGTTTAGCTAGGGTGGCAAACAAGTTGGCCCACTCACTAAGCCCGCTAGGCCAGCCCGTAAAAGCCCAAGCCAGCCGGCTCATGGCCCACCTTTGAACGCACAGTCCTATTGTTGAGCACGACCCAAGCCCAGGCCAGCCAACCAGATCGATGAGCCAAAGGCTGGCCAGCCTGAAGGTGATGGGATTTGTCCCATCTTATCTTTCAAAGCCTTTTGTTTTTGGGATTCAAAATGAATGTTGAGAGCTAAAACTTCTGATTCCCAATCAAGATGACTTCTCTTTAAAATTTGAAGTTCCATTTTTCAAATTTTTAACTTCTCTTTGAAATCTTGTGGGAAGTGGTGGTAACCTTATTTTCAAATCTAGGAACATTTGTCCCATCACCTTCAAGCATTAATTTTTTCAGAACATGAATATGAACGTTCTGAATTTTTTCTTCATAAAATTGTAAAAAAAATTCTATAAATATTTAGATTTTACCTCCAAGACAATTCTTGTTCAACAATTTCATTCTTCAATCTTATTCAACAATACTTTGCTCTATAAATACTCTTATTCACTATTAACATTCTGAAATATTTGGCTGTATAGATATTCTTATTCAGAATAATTTTTCAATCTCGAGTGCTAGTGGAGTCAACTAATGATAAGGGTAACCAATATTTGGTGGTTTCAGCACTCGATTAGGTAACGATTTCTCCAAAAGTTTGGGTTCAAATATGAATCCTCCAATTAATTTGGACGATGTCAAACTGGAGGAGGTCGAGGAGAAAGAAATGGTGGAAACTAAAAAAATAAACATCGGACGTTAAACTTTATCTCACTGTGGATTATGCATAAAAGGATTATTGCATTTAGAACATTGAAAATATTCTATGCCAAATGTGTAATGACTGTGCTGCAAAAGAAGGTCAAAACATTTCTGCCCCCCAAAGTCGAATTCAGAAAGATGATGCTATGTATTCAAATGATTTATCCATTATAAATACTTCCTCGTCTAGTTATGTTCATTTAGTTATGTTTCCTCCCTGTCCAGAAAGGTAGATAACAATAGCAGAAATCTTGAAATGCCTCTAAGTTATCTAAGTATTTCCGTGCAAACATTCGTAGTGTTTTACCACCAAAAGAAATAGATAATTACATACAATGTCTACAGTAGCATCGGATGTTGCGTTTACTTTAAGTGGCAAGATTTTGTCTAAAGAACGATCAATACTAAAAAAAGATATACTGGGACTCTAATATTCTTGAAGCATTGGGAATGTGGAGAATTACATGTTCTAGATAAAGTTGACAATATACTATCTAACGAGATGCACAACACTGGATATTAAAATTTTAAGTTTTAGTTTCTTGATTTAATATGTAGTTTTTCTATTCATTTCCAAAAAATTAATTGTACACGCAATTTTTATTCTTGTGCAATTTTAAATATTTAAATCATTTATTGTGTAGACACTCTCAAGACCAGAAAAAGGAGAGCGGTTATAACTTGTAATTTATAATTTGTAAGTTGTAACATTAAAAGATTTTATTTTTTTATATTTGGATTAATTTCAGCGACCATCACTGAAATGGCGAGTTTTTGCTAGGTGCAGGACATAATTTTTAGTTAAGTAATGATATTTAGCACAACTAATGTTTACACCGGTCTAAATGGCAGCAGTAGTAACATTAAATTACAGGTTTAATTAAATACAAAAAATTATGACTCATTTATTAGGACATATGATATTTTGACACCTAGACTGGTGTTCAACACCACTTTTGCTCGATAGCATTATTCATTTCTAGTTAGATGGATGAAATGACGAGTTTCGTTGGCAAATATCAAATTTTGTAGATATTTTGCGAGTTGGTAGGTCAAATCTCGAATTTACTATGGGTATGTAAGAAATTAGTGCATAACTTTTGTTACACAGACCTCCAAAAGGAAAATAATGTACCATTGGAAAGAGAATTAAATTAAGAGTTCAATGCAAAAACGAAGTGCAATTCGGAGTTGTGGATTAAAAATTATGTGCGTTTAAATTTGGACAATTGAGCAAACTCGAGATTGCCCAAAAAATTCGAGGTTTGCCAAGGAAAGTAGAGATTTTCATAGCATACTCAAGATTTTACCTACCAGCATGCTAGATGTCTACAAAATTCGATATTTTCCCAGCGAATTTTCTGATACTTTTATTGCTACTCCATTACGTAGTATTTGTTAATTATTGTAGTTAGTTATTTTTTTAAGAACGCTTTAGATTCTAAAAAATGGCAGCAAGTTGGCTCAGCTCGTGCGAGCACGAGCCATGAGCCTGAGCCTCTAGCTTGGGCTCGCGAGCTGGACCCGTTCGTTGCCACCACTACGTTTAGCCAATTCAATATGCCGTTGTAATCTCCTCATGGAAAAGATTAACTATCACCTAATTAATACCGCTTATTAGACATGGGACCCACCTAAAAAGTCCCTCAAAGTTGGCTATGAAAGTCGTTATTAAAACCATTCAAATCCAACATAAGCTAGAACGGTGAATTTTTTCTCAGAAGTCAAGTCCCAAGTCATGCTGGTAATCCCTGAAATCCATTAAGTTCTCTTCTTTCATTTTCTGCCCATTAGGAGAAATTTAATTACGAGATGTCAGACAACGGTATTTTCCATCCTCAAAATTACCATGCTCCAATAACTATAATTCTGAAAGGTAAACTGTAGAGGATTTCCTTTCCCGATATGCTGTAGCCTGCGGTAAATACATGACCACCTGAACCTAATATCAAAAATAATCTGCACCTGCAGAACCTCCACTCTGCAATGCAGCCACAACATAATCATATAATTGTCTATTATCGGAACTTCCCATGGCTAGTCAGACAGCTTGATAATCTAACATGGCGCAGAAATAAATATCAAAATCGACTAGGAGTATTAACAGGTGCACAATATGAAGTAAAAATATGTTAGCATATTGTTAAGGTTTCCAATTATCTGTGGCAAGTGTCCAAACAAGACAGAACTAACTAAAAAGGTAAGAAAATAGTGAAAGAAACTATCTGCTCTTAGCTGCAAACTAACCAAATAGGCAAGAAAAGAAAATCCAAACAATCCGGTGTTGTATTGTTCTTGTAGGTAAACAAAATTTAAATCTTCAGCAGCGGAAATTTCCCATTCTGGTGAATTGATGATTGTTTAGCTGAATTGGTGTATGCTAGAAAAGGGAATTGTTGGAAGAAAATGGGTCATCCATGTGGGCTGACCCGACCCGAATTTTATGAGAATGTTATTGGAGGGAGAAGTTGAGAAAATTGAATTTGAAACTCAACTTCCCACAACCCACAACTCCCATATACAACTTGCACATCAAAGAATATGATAATAATGCACACAAAATTCGTATGGTAAAAAAGAGAGAAAAATACTTCGAGGGTGGTGGCTTGATTTTGGAAGTATATCATCTCTAAATTGGATCTTGGATTGTGGCTATCAAATTCTTTCCTTTATGATTGAATTTCTGACCAATGAGTGAGTACAAAACAGTGTAGAAGACAAGCAAACAAAAGACAAGAGATTCAACCCCGTTTTGGTGATTTCAATTAAGTTTCACAATTTGGATTTTTGTCAAAAGCATGCAAGCACATTTTACATTGATATCAGAGACTAAGTAGGTTGTTTTCTTGCTTAAATTCATGCTGAAAATGATTAGAAATGATTAAAACGCATGTGTGTGTGTCTATTGGACTTGATTAAATTCTGAATTTTTTTTATAAAAATCAAGAATATTTGTTAAGTGGTATTTGCCTAGTGAGAGTTTTTTTTTTTTTTTTTTTGGTGCTTTCTTTTTTAAAATGAAAAAATGCTTTGAAAGTGTTAGATATACCATATTTTTCTACGTCCATGAGTGATGTGGATCTTGATTAGGTTATATGATCCATTGTGACTAGTTTCAAATTCTTGTGTTTGATCAAATATGGCTAGATCAATGCGCACTTTTAGCATCCTTAGAGGAGGAGCTAGTAGAGCACGGGGTGTGGAACGTGTTGAAAAATTACGTGCTTATAGAAATTATGAAATGGGTCCACGACATAACTTAGTACACCACATAAAGTGTCTCGAAGCAATGCGTCGAGAAGTGATACATTTGGGATAGCCTATATGTGAGGTGGAAAGTATATCATCTTATGAGGACGATTCCTAAACATTGGCATGATGTTGCTATTGAAGTTTTAGATAATTCGTCACCTCTACACAAGGCCGGACCTGAGGCGAGGCAGAGGAGGCCTGTGCCTCAGACCCAAAGTGGAAGGGGGCCCCTTTTTTCTGTCCAATTTTTTTTTCAGCCCACAATTTCCCATAGAACAGCCCTCACAAGCTCAAATTCCAAGATTATTATCCTTAGTATAAAGTTTTAATTTTTTAATTTTTTTTATCTACTTAGTTATGAAATTTATTAGGGAAGACTTATTGCCAGAATTACAAAATTATTGACATGTGGTTATTATGAAAACATGTCATATTTAAAAGTGAAGAAGAAAAACAGAATTTCGCACATGAAGGTTAAGTAACTATTAAGTCTACAACCTTCATGTGGTGTCACTGGTATTGATGGTGATGTTTAATGTTAAATTTTTATTTCATGCAATGAGTTGTGTTTAATGTTAAAGAGTATTTTTATTTCAGAGCTCATTAAAGTTCTCTTGTTGGTAAAATTCTCAAATAAAAGAGTATGATTTTAATACTTTTCATTACTTTTCCACCACACATTTCCCATCAATCACTATTCCAAAAATTTTCAACCAACAAAAATGGGGCTCAAACAGGGGCTTATAGTTTTCGTCGAAATTCTACTTCTCAGGTAAGCAATGGCTTATCCTAACTCGTTATTGAAGAGATTATAAATGTTTGAAGCCTTGTTGGCTTATATAATTGCGGCCTGGTCGGTTTATATGATTTATTGTTATAAGATCAATAATAGCACAGGCGCAAGTTGATTTGGGGCCTGGGGGCCTAATTTATGAACTTCGCCTCAGGCCCCGACATTCACAGGTCCGGCCCTGCCTCTACACTATAGTTATTTGATTAGGATCTTGATAAGGAAGTAGAATTCCGAAAATGAGAATTTTATAATAAATTTAGATATGTATGGTTAGTTCAAATTGTCAAACAATATCTATGTGAAATTTTATTTTTCCATGTTTAGTAGTTGTTTAAAGAAGCTTAATATGATGGCATGTACATATTTGACATTTTCAAATTTATATGTATGTTTCATATTTATCGTATATAGTCAAAATGTTTTGCTTATTTTGTACATAATTAATGTTTTAATTTAGTGAAAGTTCTAAGGTTGAAAGAGTTCAAATAATTCTGACCTAGAACCTATGATTTTGCACTGTGAAATTAATTTTGTGATAATGTAACATTAGAATAATGAACGATGATTGGGAACTCAGTGAACTTTCAACTCCTTGTCTAGTGCGAAATTATCATAAAACTTAAGGTGCATGAGCGCAAAATGATGTGTTCATAAATGGATATTTATATGATTGTCTCTAAAATTTTGACAGACCATGGCATCTAAGAATATCATAGCTGACCTTAATAAGGGTAATAAATTGAATGGTGACAACTATAATACTTGGCGCTATAAAATTTGGTATGTGCTGGAGGAACAAGATTGCCTTGAGGGCATTACTCACGTGATGGAAGACCCAGTGGTAGGTCAGACTGCTCAATAGAAAAGGAATCAGGAAATTTATCAGACATGAAAAAAAAGGATTTCACTGCTCGTGCAATTTTGGTAAGTTCCGTGGTGGACGATCTCATTCATGAGTGTGAGTAGTTCACAACTGCTCATGACATCTGGACATATTTGAGAGAGAAATATAGTGATACTAGTGTGACTAGACTGAGGCAATTAACAATTAAGTTTGATACTTACAAGAAACTTTTTTATCATAACATCACGCAGCATGTGAGGACCATGTCTATTATGATTAGGGAGTTGAAGTCAACTGGTCACATACTCTCTGATGAGCAGCAAGTTCAGGATTTGATCCGTTCCCTTCCTGATAATTGGGAACATCTGAAAGTCAATCTGACTCACAATGATAACATCAAAATATTTGCTGATATTGCCCACCATGTGGAACTAGGGGATGAGCGCCTTGGGGCAGCTAAATCTCTGGAACATGTTTTTGTGGCTGAATCTAGTTCTAGGAAAGCTTCAGGCTCTAAGCGTAAGAAGAACTGGTTCAAAATTGGGAAAGGGAAAATAAACTGGACAATGACCTAAAAAGAACAAACACAAATTCTTGGATTGTGGCTATCAAATTCTTTCCTTTGTGATCGAATTTCTGACCAAGGAGTGGATACAAAACAATGTAGAAGACAAGCAAACAAAAGGCAAGTGATTCAACTTCGTTTTGGTGATATCAAGTAAATTTTACAATTTGGATTTTCGTCAGAAGCATGTAAGCACGTTTTACAGGAATAAATCACATTCTTGCCCTTATGAAGAAGAGATTTTTAGCTAATTTAGATTAGACCAAAAAAGCAAAAAGGAAAATAAAAATTCGTGCTATCCTTGGCAGACTCAAAAAAAAAATGGCGAAGAAATTGATTGAAATCCACATTAAACTCCCAAATCCAACACAATCACAAACAACGAAAACTTTCCTTGCAAATCAAAATAGTTAATATAAAATCAGATAGTACAGAAACATAGCTATTCTACTTTATTAAATCTTAGCATTTCCACATCCAAAATCCAAGAAAACAATTCAACCAAAGCGCGAAAATGTAATAAATTAAAAAAAAATGCTGGAAGAGAAATTACGGACCTGAGATTGTGCTGAGGTTGAAACTGAAGGAAATAATTAGAAGGAACCGAAGGAGGAGAACCGTAGAGTTCCAGAAGCTCTTGTAATTGTCCGATATATTGCCTTAGAATGGAAACTCCTTCCATCATTCCATTGCTATATTCCCCCACCACTCTCCCTTCCTACGCCAACCCCACCTCACCTTACCTTACCTTCCTCTCCTCTCTCTATATCTATATGTTGTATGTAACTGTCTGCGTAGGTGAGTGAGTCTATTGCCTTGTTCTTATTTTACCCAATTTTGTTTTTACACGTCACCTGGCCCATACGACTAGTAATCTAGTATTGACCAGGTAAAACACTCTCTTCCTAAACTACCCCTAACCTATTTTTACAATTTTTGCCACAAGTAAAAATTAATAATAAAATTTCGTGGAAATAGGATATGGGTAAATATACCTCGATATCTATTTGCTCCATCACATGCAGGTGTTGACACATGGAAATTGAGTGGAATAGATTATATTTTCACCAAGATTAATATTATCTAATATCAAATTAGGTGACGTTAAGTGACAGACTCAATAAATGTAAAATTAAATGATTTATTTAATATATATATCTTATTTAATGTCATGTTAATATTTTCTAAAATAATATTTTAATATCAATAGTGCTAAACAGCGCGACTATTTCACTAGGCATGTTTTTTTTTTTTTTTTAATATCGAGAAAAGACTTGATCAATATAATATAAAAATAGAGACAAAATGCACTAGAAGTTCGATTGAACTATAGTCTCCGGACTAGTTGAGCATTGGCTCCTATTTCACTGATATAACTTTTTCTTATCAATTAAAATGAGATTAAATCTTGAACCTCATCCTAGTCTTACTCTCTTTTTTCATAGATAAACCTCGAAATTATTGATATGATCAAATCTCTTTCTTCGTGTACTGCCCCTGAAAATTGAATTCTGTATTTACATTAATTTGACCTACCTTCCATTATAGTGAGATATTAAGCTTTCCTCTATCTGTTGCTTGCCCCCCTTCCTCCTTTTCCTTTATACATGTAACTTGCATACCAAATATTCTTTAAAAAAAATTATTTCGATAGAAAAATTGAAGTAATTTGATATATACTTGATGACACAAATAAAAAATTCATCGATCCATTGTAGATGCTTATGAAAATGTTATGTTAAGACTGTGAATGACGCATTGAAAAGATCTATTGATAAACAACAATATCTAAATATTCATGAGGAAAAATGAATCAAGAGATCTATAATTAACTATCGAAGTCCATTAAAAATCAAATACCAATGCCAACATTAAAAAGGGATTGGTAATTTAGGAAGCTAAGCATTCTTCATGGAACTCACTTTCTTTGTTTTTTTTTGTTTTTTGTTTTTTTTTTGAAGGAAATATCACTAGTATGGCTTATTTTATATCATAAAAAAGAGAATACACATAAAGGAGGGGGCATAGACCTAACCTCCAGTAATTGAAAAAAGTTACGAATGTCTCAAGTGAAATGCAAATGACAACAAATGAATCATGAACAAAAGCTAATGAAAATTATTCAAGGGTACTCTCGAGGGTAAATCTTCAGGTGGTAGGCCATAGACATTGACCATGTCATACGTCTGGTCTGAAACACTTATAGGTTGTAGTAGTCTGCGTAATCGGGGTTGCTTACTGGTGAAAAATCCCCCCTAGGGAAAGGGGCCCATCTATGTGAAAATTGTTGTTTGAGCAATGTCGCACTGAATGTCGGGCAAAAAGCAGGTGCATCTGATCTCATGGTATCATGTGTATCTGATCTCTTGGTGTTATGTGCTACAATATTTGAATCATGTGAGTGTGACTCGCTAATTGAAGCTACATCTGCCTTAATATTCTTTGTGCTATCTCCGAGACCCGTGCCGTCTTTGTCACTTTGTATATGTGCAATCAGCTTATCCTAGGTAGGAGTCGTGAAGTCTCCTAGTATCGTGCTATCCATGTCTCTCTGAATTTGAGCATCCACCTTATCTTTATTTATTATAATTTTTTTTATTTTGCTTACCTATTTATGTGCAAATTTATCCATTCGCATCCTGCTACAAGAAATTTTTTAATATTATGCAATAGATATTAATAAATAAATAAATAATTTAATAATGAAAAATAGTAATAATCGTATAAATATAAATTTACTTCAATTTAGAGTAGAATATATAGCTACTCTACACGACTGAAAAACTTTATAGATAAAAGAGTCCAAACCCTGTTACAAAATTTTCTTATTTATAAGTAATTTTAGTCCAAACCCTATTACAAATTTTTCTTATTCATAAATAATTTTCCAAATACAGTGTTATGGGTTTGATATATATTATAAATCATTTAGGAAGAAATAATGGGAAAATGCATAATACGCATTTCATTTGGATTTACCATCTAACCATAATATGCTACAACTAGTGAAAAATAAAAAATAAAAATTAATTTTGTTCTAAATATATTTAAAAACCATCTCCAACCATTACATCAAATTAATAATATTTTTTCTTACTTTTTAAATTCTAAACATTTAATTTATTTTGGAAATTATTTAATTATAGATCACGTGACTATTAAAATTATTAAATTTAAACTATATTTAATTAACTAAAATATTTTAATTATTAGTAAAATAAAATAAGAGTTACTCTTAACCATTACATTATTTTGAATCCATTCAATTTGAATTGTTCTTTTCTCCATCACAAGTATCTGTTAAGAAACATCTACAATAATTAGTATTTGACAGTTTATTTGTAAAAAAATGTATGTATAGCCAAAAATGCACCATACCTAAAATCGGGTCAAGTTATACTTGTTCAAGTTAATTAAAATAAAGTTAAAATAAATAATCAAATGTGTATTTAAAAATAATAATCAAATTAAAATAAATATAAATTAAATTAAATCATTATTTTATAAATGATATAATAAAAATTTAAATTAGGCGTAGTATAAAATGAAGGTGAAATAAAAATTATGAAAAACTCAAAAAATCTCGTTACACCAAATTTTGTGCAATATTATTCATTGCACCAAACTGGTATAGAGATTTTCGTTTGTTTCTTATTAATCATTCATAAAAATAAAAAATATGATCGTTACCAATCACATTCAGCCACCATTTTTTACTTTTCATCTCTTGTGTGGGACACATAATGATTATGTTTTTCGTTCTTATTCTACAAATGATGAGAATCAAGCGGGGTCTCGGTGTTGTTGGAATGACTTTTTGCACTAAATTAATATTTTTACACCAGTTTGATGTACGATCGGACTGGGTCGTTTTTTAGGCTTCAAAAAGGGTATTAAGGTAAATTCACATAATCAACTTGTTTTAACGACATAAACTCCGTATAACACAATGGCCAAAAATTATTCGACGACATAAAATGCTTTTCCTTAGGCTCCTTTTCTCCCCTTCTTTTCACGCAACCAGCATGATTGCCCAACCACTTTCTCGTTTATTATGATTTTTTGGCAGAAATACGGAAATTGTACCACAGAGTACCATCATTCGTTGCTATTGTATTTTTGAAATATTCCAAATATTTCATTTCATTTTTACTTGAGCTTTTCTTTTTATTGCAATTTTGATCTCGTTTTCTTTGATAATATTCTTTCCTTGCAGCATTAGGGAAAAATAAAAACAAGATTTCTTTTGTAACATATTGAAGAGATTTTTTAATTCGAATCAATTTGTTTAACTGCGAAAATCCCACGAGAGCATCGACTAACAACATAAGAAAATGAAGTCTATGTTCGGTGTAGATTAAAATCAGATTTTTAGTAAATTTTGATGAAATATATAATTAAAAATTTATGAATTTCATGAAATAATTGGATAAAAGTAACTGTTGACATTGACTTAAAATTTCAGAGGGTATTTGGTGGGGATTAAAATTAATTTTTTTCAATAGATTGTGATAGAAGTTTTTGAAATGTGTGGTCGAAAAGTTACGAGACTCATGAAAAATGTTAATATTGATTATTTGACTTTGATTTAAATTAAAATCAAATTCTAATCCGTACCAAACATGCCCTCAATCAGCTTTTAATTCACACCAAATAGGAACTAAATTAAATCGAATTTCAAATCATATTTTCAATCTACTTATGAATATCCCACTTGGAAAGTTTTGAGTCTTTTATATAGATGGGATTGTTAAAGGGGCAAACATGATGATGAACCATCACACATTTTGTATAATTATGATAGTTATAATTACTTGATACATAGCATGTAGTTATGGGATCCCATTTAGTAATTAAAATGATTATGAATCCACTAGTTTAGCTTTCTATTCGATAGCGCATCGTACAAGTTTTAATTTGCGAGTATAAAATTAATTAATAAAAAATTATAGCAAAATTTATCGATGATCTCACACATAAAAAGACTGGAGCCAATTCTTTGAAGTACAATGAATCAAGTCAAATTGAAGAATTTACTTATGAGATTGATTTTAACTTCATGAATCGATTTGAAGATTAGTTCGAAGGCTCTGCAAATTGTCACTTGATTATATAAAATTTGAGTTGAGATGGGTAATCATTTCTCTTGCGTGCGTGGGAAAGAGAGAGGCCCCCTTTGGTGGAAAATGCATTGTGTATTATAACTCACAAGTCATAATTATGAAAATCCTCATCATGATAGAATCCTTCTTTTACATGATCCTTTGTTTATGTTCGAAGAACTTTCTCCAAATATATATATATATATAGTAACTATGTAAAGCTTTTTTTAATTATTTTTTATGAATAATTCGATTCGATCGATACAAAAACACATTTATCAGTTATTTTGACTAAAGGTTTATCAACATTTTTTTAATAACATCTCAATACATGAAAGACATGCTTGTCAATGATCTCGACTAGGTCTTACTTGGGAATGATTTTAGAGTCGAACTTCGAATTTCTTATTCTCAAATAATCAGAAGTTGTTTTAAGTGTTCAAAAAACTATTTATAGAATCATACGCAGGCAATCTCTAGCAAGCGTATTTCGAGAAGCAACAAAATTGTAGCTTTTAGATTTAAATTTTTTCTTATTCAATTTTAACCAAATCAAACAGCCCATAGGACTGTGGCTCGAATGCTTTAAATATTCCTGCTAATTAGGTCTTGTAACCTTTTTTTTTTTTTTTTTTTTTTTTCAAAATTTCATTATTATTAAATTTTTTGAATGTTTCCAAATTACTAATTAATATTGTCTAATTATCTTTCATTTTTAAATAATATACTAAAACATATCTCAGTAATCCAACATTTCTTATTTATATATGTACATTACTCCGCATTATCACCGTTGATTGTCAACCGAATGTTAATATGATATGTTAACTAAACTGTGAAATCTTTTTGTAACATACAGGTTGTTCATGTCTACGTTCAGGCCGATATAGCTCATTGTTAATTCGATTATTTTTTAAAATTCAATTGGGTTGAATTGGATTGGATTGGGTTGGGTTGGGTTGAGTTGAAAAATCAGATTTGACGTTGAATTAGGTTAGGTCTTGAGTTATGAATTAAAACTCAATCCAATCCAACCCGATAAATTTTTTTAAAAAATTAATAATTTAAATTTAAAAAAAAAACCTATATAGAAACAATAGCGAAGATAAGAGTGCTTATAATTTATAAATGTCCATTTTTTACATAGATTGATTGACATGTATATTATATACAAATGCAAATTTATTTGCCAATAAAATAAAAATTAAGGATGTGATGATGAAATGAACGAATCCCAAAAATTGTACAAAAGAAAAAGCTTCATAATTTAAAACTTATTTATATATTATTTTTCAGAAATAAATTCCTTATATAAGTGTTAAAAAAAAAAAGAGGTTTTTAAGTAATTTCAAACTTTTAAAAATTGTCTAAATTCAACAAAAAATAATTAGATCCTTGACCGACCCAAACTTGATCAGCTTGAGTTGGGTGTGTTTAAACCAATAATTAAATTGGGTTGATTTGATTTTAGATCAAGAGGAAATTAGATAAATCCAGGGATTTAATTATTACAATTCAAAATTCAGGGGTAAAGTTTCATTATTCATAAATCAGGTATTTATTTAATAATTTAAATATTAAATATTTCACCCAATTCAATTTCCAAACCCTAAATCATTTTTCATTTATATTCTCTCTCCATCATCTATATTCTCTCACTTCTCTCTATCATAAAACACCATCGACGGCGACGCTCTGAAACGATTCACGACAGCGGCTATTCACCCAGTCTACTACTAAACATTTCACAAATTGCGTGGTTGGGTATTGTTGGTAGGTTAGGTATTTCGATCCCTGGTTCAGGTCCCAATCTACTGAACTCGGTAAACTTGCGAGCAGCTGGAGCTCTCCGGAGATATCACTAGAGCATGCCGAGTAATCGCTGGATGTCTGTGAGATTTCCAAAAAATCATCTATGGCATCCGAGGATGACGAGGGTATTGAATGAATATGTGATTTATTGGCGAGTTCGTCGAGTCGCAGGTCAATCACTGAGTCGGTCAAGTTCTTGTAGACCAGTGGCGATTTCTCATACTAGAAGAAGTTGGACCGAATGGTGCGCATTGGTTGGTGGTTGGGTATGGTTGGATTCGTGTTTTGGAACTGTGCTTGCAGATCATTGGTTGTCATTGTCACTGGCGGTGCGGTGCTATGTGGTTGGTGGTTGCGGTGTGGGTGGGTTGGTTTGTTGGTGGTGGTACGATTTTTGCGTTGATATGGTGGTGGGTGGTGGTGGCTGTGATGGCGGCGTCGTGGTAGTGGTGTTGATCTCTGAAAATGTGGTCACGAACTGGTGCTGGAATTTTGGGGTGAGTTTTTATTGGTTATGTGCAGTTGCTGGTGGTGGCCGTGTGGTGGTGGTACAGGCTGCGATGGCGGCATCGGGATGGTAGGGCTGTAGGTTGTGAGGTGGAGTGGTGTTGGTGGTTGTCTAGTGGTGGTGGTGCAATGGTGGTGATACAGGTTGTTGTTGTTGGTGGCGGCTATGGCAGTGATGGTGATGGTGCCAGTGGTGGCTGGCGATAGTGGTCCGTTTCTGTTAGTGCTGGAGATGGTGGTTGTGGTGGTGTTATGGTGGCGGGTTGAGGGTGTTTGCAAGTGGCCATAATGACAGTGACAGTGGTTGTGATGGTGTTATTGTGGGGGTGCGTAGAATTTATGACCAATTATTGGGGTCGGGATTTCGGGCTTCTAATGTATGTGACCAAATATTTATTAATATGTAACCAAACATTCAACTGTGACCTAAAAATTGTGATCAAGTATTCATTTGTGACCTAAAAATTTGATAATGTGTGACTGAAAAATTTATGTGACTAGCTAATTAAAAAACTGTGACCTACAATTTGTAATCTCGAAATAAACTGTGACTTATAAAAATTTCTCGAAATAATTCGTGACTTATTAATTTGATAATATGTGACCAATAAATAATTTGTTACCTTAATTATAAATCCGTGACCAATAATTGTATAATTGTGACTTTATTATATTTAATCAATAAATATATTCAATTAATTATATATAAACCTTATTTTTGAATTTTTAAACTATATACCTGATTTTTGAATTCGTGTAAACTATACACCTTAATTATGAATTTTTCCCCTAGATCAAATCGACCATATTGAATTGGGTTTGAGTTGAAAAAAAAAATCGATTCAATCCAATACAGCTCATGCCCACTCCTATCCCTTAGAGATAAGCACGATACCAATCCAGTCACAGTTAAAATCAAGGACAATCAATGTAATTTTAGGTTTTTAAAAATTTCTAGAGAAAATCAGAGGAGGTAATAAAAAAAAAAGTGATTGTGTTATAAAATAGAGAAGAAGAAGAAGAGAGAATTAAGTCAATAGACTTGTGTGTATTTTATTAATGACCAAAGCCCTATATTTATAGGTAAGAATCAGGGATACAATGGTAACAATTTCTAGGGCTACAGGGGTGTAATTGTTATTCACTACAAACCCTAATAAACTTTCCTTTTACAACACTCCCCCTTGAATGACACATTACAAAATATCTGCCTCGTTAAAATCTTGTTTGATAAAAACCTAATAGGACAAAAAAAATCAAACGAAGGAAAAAGAGTACAGTTATTTTGGAGTATTAAAAATAAATGCTGCCTCATTAAAACCTTGCTAGGAAAACCCAGTGGGATAAAACATATGCGAAGGAAAAAGAGTACAGCTACTCCCCCTGATGTTGATCACTAAAAATCTTTGAGTCGACGCATTCCAATCCCATGGACTAACTTCTTGAATGTAGATGGTGGCAGTGCTTTTGTGAATAAATCGGCCAAATTGTCACTTGAGCGAATTTGTTGAACATCGATGTCACCATTCTTCTGAAATTCGTGTGTATGAAAGAATTTTGGAGAAATATGCTTCGTCCTGTCGCCTTTTATATAGCCTCCTTTGAGTTGTGCAATACAAGCTGCATTATCTTCATACAAAATTGTTGGACTATCTTTTGTTGAAGTTAACCCACATGATACTTGGATATGATGGGTCATGTTCCTCAACCATACACATTCTCGCCCTGCTTCATGGATTGCAATAATTTCAGAATGATTTGAGGATGTTGCTGTCAAGGATTGCTTCACAGATCTCCATGATATAGCTGTTCCTCCCCTTGTAAACACATATCCAGTTTGTGATTTAGCTTTATGTGGGTCAGATAGATAACCTGCATCTGCATATCCCACTAAAGTAGATCCCGACTTTTGGGAGTAAAATAATCTCAAATCAATTGTACCCTTTAGGTAACGAAAAATGTGTTTAACACCATTCCAATGTCTTTGACTTGGTGTAGAGCTATATCTTGCAAGGAGATTTACAGAAAAAGCTATATCGGGTCGAGTGCAATTTGCAAGATATGTTAATGCTCCAATTGCACTAAGATATGGTACTTCAGGACCAAGAACCTTTTCTCCATCTTCAAGTGGGCGAAATGGGTCTTTTTTCACATCAAGTGATCGAACAATCATAGGTGATGCCAATGGATGTGCATTATCCATATAAAATCGTTTTAAAACTTTTTCTGTATATGTAGATTGATGAACAAACAATCCTTCTGGGAAGTGTTCGATTTGCAACCCGAGACAAAATTTGGTTTTTCCTAAATCCTTCATCTCAAATTCATTTTTCAAATAATTAGCATTTTGTTGAGTTCTTCAGGAGTTCCAATTAAGTTTAGATCATCAACATAAACTGCGACAATTGCAAATCCAATATTTGTTTTCTTTATGAAAACACATGGACAGACATCGTTATTTTTATAACCCTCCTTCAACAAATATTCGCTAAGACGATTATACCACATGCGTCCGGATTGTTTCAATCCATATAATGATCTTTGCAATTTAATTGAGAACATGGTTCTCGGACATGTATTGTTTGTTTCTGGCACTTTAAGTCCTTCAGGGACTTTCATATATATGTCACTATCAAGTGAACCATATAAATATGCAGTTACTACATCCATAAGGCGCATATCAAGTTTTTGTGACACAGTCAAACTAATAAAAAATCTAAAAGTGATGGTGTCCATTACGGGAGAATATGTTTCCTCGTAGTCAATTCCTGGTCTTTGTGAGAAACCTTGAGCTACCAGTCGGGCTTTGTATCTTGTAATTTCATTATTTTCATTTCTCTTTCGTACAAAAACCCATTTGTATCCTACAGGGATTACATTTTCAGGTGTTCGAACTACAGGTCCAAACACTTTTCGTTTCTCTAAGGAATTCAATTCCGCCTGTATGGCTTCTTTCCATTTTGGCCAATCATTTCTATTTTGACAGTCTTTAACTGACTGTGGTTCAGGATCCTCATTTTGTATAATATCAAGAGCCACATTAAAGGCGAAAATATTGTCTATAACAACATTTTTTCGTTCCCATAATTTATGAGATAACATATAATTTATTGAAATCTCATTATTTTCGGACACTTGTGATTCTTCAGGAACCATATTTTCAATATTTGATTGATCAATCTTTTCTAATGTTACTTCTTCCGAAATTTTTAGTTGGTTTTTCTCTTGTACTTTTCTTTTTCGAGGTACAGAGTTTTTTGAACCAACTGGTCAACCACGCTTCTGGCGTATGTTACATTCGTTTGCTACAGCAGATTGTCCTGCAGGGACATCAATTTTTGCTGAAATATTTTCTGCTGGTATATATGACTTTGTCACTCTTTTCGTGTCAAAAAATACATTGGGTAATTGATTTGCAACTCTTTGCAAATGAATGATTTTTTCAATCTCTTGCTCACATTGATTACTGCGGGGATCAAAGTGATATAGAGTTATTTCATTCCAAGAAATTTTACCTTATTTTTCAGAATGTAGTTTTTTCCCTCCCAAAGTTGGAAAAGTCATTTCATCAAAATGACAATCTGCAAAACGTGCAGTAAATAAATCACCCGTTAAAGGTTCCAAATACTTAATAATGGATGGTGAATCAAAACCCACATAAATCCCAAGTCTTCGTTGGGGACCCATTTTAGTACGTTGTGGGGGTGAAATAGGGACTTGGACAGCACAACCAAAAACCCTTAGGTGAGAAATATCAGGTTCATGACCAAATGCAAGTTGTAAGGGTGAATATTGATAATATGCAGTTGGTCTAACACGAACCAATGATGCAGCATGTAATATGGCATGTCCCCAAACAGAAGCTGGTAGCTTTGTTTTCATAAGTAATGGTCTAGCAATAAGTTGTAAGCGTTTAATAAACGACTCTGCCAAACCATTTTGTGTATGGACATGCGCAACTGAATGCTCAATTACAATCCCAATTGACATACAATAATCGTCGAATGCTTGTGATCTAAATTCACCAGCATTGTCAAGACGAATAGTCTTGATTGAATAATCAGGGAATTGTGCTCGTAATTTTATGATTTGAGCAAGTAGTCTAGCAAATGCTACATTCCTGGTGGAAAGTAGGCAAACATGTGACCATCTAGTAGAAGAATAAATTAATACCATAAAATAACGAAATGGTCCACATGGTGGGTGTATTGGCCCACATATATCTCCATGAATTCTTTCCAAGAAAGTTGGAGATTCAACATTGACCTTTGTAGTCGAAGGTCTAATGACTAACTTGCCTTGTGAACAAGCTACACATGGATAATCATTAGGTAAAAGAATCTTCTGGTTCTTTAAAGGATGTCCATGTGAATTGTTTATTATTCGGCGCATCATTATAGCTCCTGGATGTCCAAGTCTATCATGCCAAAGTATAAAATTTTTTGGGTCAACGAACTTCTGATTCGTGACATTATTTGATTCAACCATTTTTATAAATGTATAGTACATACCAGATGGGAGTGCATGAAATTTTTCTTTTATCTGCTTCTTGCCAGATATAAAGAAAATTATGCAAAGATATTCAACACTATTTTCTTGCATCGTCTCAATGTGATATCCATTGCAGCGGATATCTTTAAAACTAAGCAAATTTCTTTTGGATTTGCTAGAGTAAAGTGCATCGTCAATATATAATTTAGTATTATTTGGTAAAATAATACAAGCTCTTCCGGAGCCTTCAACGATATTCGATGCACCAGATATTGTATTAACATTAGTTTTTGCTAATGTTAAGTCCAAAAAATATTTTTTGTCTTGAAGAATTGTATGTGTAGTTGCACTATCTATCAAACAAGTATCTTGACAATCCATCATCAATCTATAAATACAATAAAATACACATGTTTTAATAAAGATTTGAATTTATAAATTTAAAGAAGTAAACATGATTCAATAATACAAAATTGACGATACATAATAAAGTTTTTCCTTTTTTTTTTTTTTTTTGTGAAAAAAAATAAAAACATATTTCTAACTAAATTTCTAAAATAAAGTGAAATACTAGAAGCATAGAAAATAAATTAATCTATATCTTCCATTACACCACCCCCAATCAAGTGGTCAATATTTTTCTTTGGATCGGCAAAAAAGTCAGAGACATCCAAATGAGTCACATCAATCGGACCATCATAATTAGCGAAATTTGTCTCAACTTTTCCTTTTCCCTTGATTGATTTTTGATAAAGATCCACAAGGTGTTTTGCCGTACGACAGGTACGTGTCCAATGCCCTTTCATTCCACATCTAAAACAATTTTCTTCATGCACCTTTTTGGGCGTGCTACTTTCGTTTGCTTTGTGTCTTTTGAAATTGTTGCCTTGCTGATGATAATTTTGTTGATTATTTCGTCCATAATTTATTCCATGTGCACGTCCGCGTCCACGTCCAAATCCGTGTCCACGTCCACGTCCGTCCTTGTCTTGATATTGCATTTACTTCAGGAAAAATGCAGTACTATTTTGCTTCAGGCAATGGTACAGAACCAGTTGGACGTAATCCATGATTTTTCATTAGAAGTTCATTATTTTGTTCAGCAATAAGCAGACAAGATATAAGTTCTGAGTACTTTTTGAAACCACGCTCACGATATTGCTGCTGCAGGAGCACATTTGAGGCGTGAAAGGTAGAGAAAGTTTTTCTCCAACATATCTCCATCAGTGATTTTTCTCTCCACACAAGATCAATTTTGAAGATATTCTAAAGAGTTCAGAATTGTACTCACTTACAGTTTTGAAATCTTGCAAACGAAGGTGCATCCACTCATAACGGGCTTTAGGGAGGACTATAGTCTTCTGATGATCAAATCTTTCAGTCAATTTTTTCCAAAGAGCATGTGGATCTTTCTCAGTGAGATATTCAATTTTCAACCCATCATGAAGATGATGGCGAAGGAAGATGAGTGCTTTTGCACGATCCTGCAGGGATTCTTTGTTTCCTTCTTTTATTGTCTCTCCCAGACCCTTTGAGACAAGGTGGATATCGGCATCGAGTACCCATGATAGATAGTTTTTGTCAGATATGTCAAGTGCAGCAAACTCAAGTTTTGTGATGTTTGCCATTTGATTAACTACACAATAAAAAAAAATACAATTAGTTTCGAAGAATACGGAATAATTGTTTAAGTAGTCAATATTAAAATGACATAAGTGATGTGTTTTCCTTCAGGGATAAACACTAATAATATGTTTTTCGAAACATGTGCTACTTCAGGAGCACATTGTATTTTACTATTGCTTCTTCAAGAGCGGTATATTAATATTCTTCGGGAATATTAAAAATTATAATTTATACTCTTCAGGAGCAAATAATATTCTTCTAAAATATAAATTATATTTTTGTACTACTTCAAGAGCAACAAAATATTTGTAATAGATAAATCTACGAATAATATTCTTCTGGAATATTAATTATAATATTGTGTCACTTCAGGAGAACCAACAAAATATTCTTTGAGAATATTTCTAGATTCTTATGAGATTGTAAACCAAATCTACTCGTATTATGTTCAACAGAAAAAAAAGAATTAACGAGTACAAATTATGAGAAATATATCAAGATTCAATTAAACCCAAATAATATTAATCCACATAAAGGCATGCGTTGTAAAATCAAAGTCATAATTGCATTGAATATTATGGGGGAGAATAGCTAA
Source organism: Osmanthus fragrans (assembly GCA_019395295.1). NCBI lineage: Eukaryota > Viridiplantae > Streptophyta > Magnoliopsida > Lamiales > Oleaceae > Osmanthus > Osmanthus fragrans. The sequence goes on along the minus strand of JAEDXY010000077.1, from coordinate 80,928 downwards.
TTAAGATTAGTGAATAATTAGTACGTAATTACAATAATTACGCATAATTACTGTAAAAATGAATCTTTCATATCACAGCAATCAGAATTTGACAAAACGAAAATTTGGTGGCAAAAAAAAAAAATATAATTAATTGCATAATGATTATCATTGAATTCAAAAATGTATGGTGGCAAAAATATAATTAAAGTAGACAACAAGCTATCGCCTGTGAATATTGTTTAAAATAAATCACATGTTACTAAATTAATTTTAGTACACGTGAAAAGAGAAAAAAAAATTACTACCTTCAATGGACTTTGAAAAATTAAACTTTCGTGCTGATAACGTGTTATAAAATAGAGAAGAAGAAGAAGAGAGAATTAAGTCAATAGACTTGTGTGTATTTTATTAATGACCAAAACCCCTATATTTATAGGTAAGAATTATGGATACAACGGTAATAATTTTTAGGGCTACAGGGATGTAATTGTCATTCACTACAAACCCTAATAAACTTTCCTTTTACAACAGATTGATATATGTAACGAACCCCTTGATATCCATTCCATGGACGGACGTTTCAGAATGGGCTCCAAAATGAATCCAGTTCAATATCAGCCCAACAAAGCCCATGCTTTGCCATCTTATGGACCCCTTAAATATGGGCTCTGCCCAGAACAGAAGTACTGGACCTATGGCCCATATTGACCATGTCTAATGGCTTACGCTTCTTTACTTAGCCGTTGTTTGGTTTAAAAAAAATTAGATTTTTTCGGATTTTAATAAAAGTTAATGTAAAGTGCGATAAAAAGTTGTGAGTTTAATAAAAAATGTATAGGTAAAATTAATTATTAATTTTGATTTAAAATTAAACCAAACTTGGACTTACTTAAATTACGAGATCTAACAAAGATCCCTCTGATTATGTCTATTAAACGAGATAATTAATATAATCTTTTAGATTTCTCCAAAACAACTATATGTTCTTGTATTTTTTGTGAAAAATTTCCTCATCTGATATATAAAGTGTGCCAGGGGTGGGGTGAGGTGGGTTGAGTTGAGTCGATTTTTTTTTTTTTTAAACCCTAATTTAACTCAACACAACCCAACCTAGACCGATCCAGTTTGGATTGGGTTGGTCGGTAGTTTAAAATTTATGAAGTATTTTTTTTTTTACAATTTTTTGAAATTCATTCATTTCATCATCGTGTCTTTAATTTTTACTTTATCGTCAAATAACATTTCATTTGTATCTAGTGTTCATGTGAATCAGTTTATGTGAAGAAAATGGACGTTTATAAATTATAAGTCATTTTTTTAAAAATCTTTATTATTATGTCTATTTAATTTTTTTCATCTTAAATATTATTTTTTTTAATTCATCGGGTCGGGTCGGGTCGGGTCGGGACGGGGGGCGGGATTCATAACCCGAGACCCAACCCAGTTGAACTTAAAAAAACGACCAAAATTGATTGGTTTGATTTGGGTTTGCCTGGTTGAGCGATTTGAATTGGGTTTTGTCCAACCCTAGTTGTGCCTCGAAATAAAATAAAGTGGAATTTAATTTGAATCTGTCTTTTAAGTTTTAACAAACAAAGAAGTGCAAAGCAGTGTCATTCATTGTAGCAGACAATTGGAACATGGAGTGGGAAGTCACACTAGCTGCAGCATTAAAAATCATTTATTCATTCTTACGAGTTTTAGCTGGGATCGTGCCCACACATTTATGTGTGGTGTGAATCCACATACGTATTGTGTTTGTTCAATGTAAAGTTAGTCTTTCCTTGCAACAATTTGTGATATAACCAGTAGGTTAAAGACATTAGTTTAAGGATAAATATATATATACAAAAACATTTGTACAAAATGTGTTTACTCCCTCTCACAAAAAATGCGGATCCCACACATAAATTCAAAAATGCCGGTTTTGTGGTCCCCACCCTTATTGTGTGTAGTGTATAAGAGATTTTATAAATAATTTTGTACGTGCATCATGATTTAATGTTATTGGTTTCCTACGTTACTGTGCGACAAAACTTGCTGAAAAAGATCTACAAAGCTCCAAAGGAAACTTTTGGAAGCCAGTGGGAAGTCCATTCATAATTTCTCTTTATTTACCTTTTTCGTTTAAAAATATAACCAGTTGTATTGTTCGAGCTATTCTGCGAGTGTACGGATCGTGAAAAATAATAGTAATGAATTATAAATTTATAAGTTCGAATGTCGTACTTACAGAGACTAAATATTTTCTACTAATTTTTATATTAACCTAATTTCAATCTAAATTAAAGTAGTAACCAATTATCAAATTATTTAGGAGTTCATGTTTTAACTAAATATTACAAAATTAATCTACTATCGATCATCAAACACCTCTTCAATAAATGTAAATCTCTCGACAAAGTAATATTCTTCAACCTTCAAATCCAGATTTGGAGCCATGAATTTGAATTTATGTATATGAATTTATAATTTAGCCTCAAGAATTTATGTATATGAATTTATAGACCTCAGTTTATGTCATAAATTGCGCCCAAAGTTGATAGGAGTCGAAGTTTTTATCGAAGTAGGAATTTCAAAAAGAGTGTTGCTACAGGTACAGGAATTTAAATTCCTGTACCTGTCAGACAATACACAAGGTAGATAGGTGGGTGGGGGAGATTTTTGGTATTATTTTAATCATGTGGGACCATCTTCTTGTGAGAGAAAATTTAAATTTCTGTACAAAATTCTGTGAGATGATTCTGTGCTCAAGCAATTTTCCTTTCAAAAATCAAGATCCATCATAAACTATCCGATCGCACAATTATTATTTATAAATGGGTGATTTTCGATTCTAGAAACATCCGGACCTACCTACACGATGCCTAAGGGTATACATGTGGGCTTGTATTTGAAAAACGACAAAGGAACAAAACTCCAATAAAAAAGGTGTAGGCTATTTTTTCAATCCAACTCAAATAATAATTTTAAAACATATCAAAAATGTCACGTCGAATTTAAACGAGCCAAAAATACTGACCATTTTTAGTCGCACGAGTCTATATCAACACTGGTGATGTCAATTCAAAATGAGCCAAAAATATGGACTATTTTGATATTGCACGAATCTAAAGCACAACCTTATCTATCGACAGGACTTTATTTACACCTATTGTTATTTTTTTAACCCATTCAAGCATTTGTAGGTGTGTCAACAATTATTAAAACAAACAAGATTTAGGGTGCGTTTGATAGCACCAGATTTTTTTTCCGAAACTTGGTATTTGAATTTTAACTTTCATTTTTGGCTTGTTTGATTGACCAAATTTTCCCATGGTAATCGTTTTTTTATCTTTTGAAATTTTTCCTTGATTTCAAGAAATTCTTTTTCTCACCACTTTAGTCGGAATTGAAATTCCACATTTTGTAAAAATTCTAAGATAAAGTGTAAAAAAAATTTTTTAAGCAAAATAAATTTTTAAAATCTAAGATGTGTGGTGGGAAAAAAGAAAAAGTTTTAAAAATAAATTATCCATGTGTTTGAAATTGAGAAAAAAAAATGTGAGAAAATGGAAAAATCGGGCTTTCATGTAAAACAAAATCAAACGAACACCAATTTTTTTTTCAATTTTTTATTTTATTTTTAGCAGTCTAAACAAATTTTGTTACCAATGGTAAGAAAATTTATTCCTTTAATTGACAATTTTCATGAAAAATAAAATCAAACGGACATAAAAAATATCATATTTTTCAGGTGAAAATTATACCAATCAAACACCTATAATTACAATTCCCAATAAAATCAATTCTAGACAATTCAATTCCTGTAATTCATTTTTTTTTCATCCAAATTTCATTTTTATATCAGCCGACCCTTATAAATGAAACAATGAAATGAAGAGGAATGGCCCCCAGGGCACATCTCCAAATGGTAAAAGGAGATGGTGGAAAAATTCAGCTTTGTTTAAAATTGTCGCGTCGAGGGTATGAATCATGAAATATGAATTTGAATTTTGGGTAAGTACAAGTATACAAATAATCTTTCACCATATTTCTTTAGAAACATAATTTACGATTTACCTTCCTCACGATATTTTAGGACAAAAGTGTTGTGGGATTATTAAGGTTGGGGTTCAACCTTTATAAAAGGAAGAGGAATGGATAGATAAGACAAAAGAGGCAGAGTCAACTCGGCGTGGACTCGTAAATTGCGTTCCACATGTCTCCCTTTCCACCTTTCTGCTCTGTGCCAGTTACCAGATACAGCACACTTCGGAACAACCAAATTCCACAGAAGAAAGCTGGCACTCAACGACAGTCCATCTGAACCGTTCGTGTCGCTCATGCAAATCCGTCTAACCCTGGCCGTATATCCAGGCACCACAATCACAATTTCCGTGTACCCTCACCCACTTGATTACCACCTTGCTGAAAAACCAGTCCACATTATTATTGTTTTGGGAAAATTTCACCATCGGTCCTCACCCTATCATCCCAATCAAAAATAATCTCAAACTTTAAAAGGAGCAATTTAATCCCATCTGATTCAATCATCCAAGTTTCAGTTAAGCCCATGATTAATAGACTCTATAAACAATTTATAAACACCCAAATGATTTTTTATTCACACAAACTTTTGTTTACAAGTAGTTCCCAAACAGAGGCGGACCCAAATTTATATTTTAGTTGGGGCAAGATAGAAAATAAGGCTAAAAAAAAATTGTGAAAAAAATAAAAAAATATATGAAAATTTAAATTTAAAAAAGTCGAATGGAAGATTTTTCGAAAATTGAGTGAGAGCGGCCGACCTCACTCGATTATGAATGGGTCTGCCCCTATTACAAAACATGTTAGATTACGCCTCGCCTCAAAATTCTAAATACCATTCCAAGTTGAAAAGAAAAATCCATCTTTATAAAGTAGAAAAACCAACAAACAAAACTCCATAATGGAGCCAATAGTACAACTTATAATGAGAGTTTAAACACCAAATTGATATATAGGCAATAAATTGAGGATCAATAGTGCAATTTGTTTTATTATCATCAGAGCTTAAAGACCAAATTGCTATATGGGCAATAAATTCAGGACCCATGATGCAATTTGTTTTATTAATATCTTCAGACCCTTTGAACTTTTTATCTCTTTCTTCATTGGGTAAAAGAAACTGCAGACTTTCCTTTTCATTTCCTCACTCTCTTTTGCTTTACTCGGTGAGTTTTGCTTTCCATTTCCTTCCTTATCAGGTAATATTCCATTTGCCTTTTCCTTTTCAATCTCCACCCCTTTTTGATTGATTATCTGAATCTGATTGTTTTTTGCTGCTATAATAATTAGCCATGGAAGTAAGGGGCAAATGATGAAATGAATATTCCGTTAGAGATTAATAAATGAAGCTCAGTACAAAGTAATTGTGAGGAATTAATTTTCCATTTTTGGAGAGGCAGCTAAGGAGTTTCAACTCTTTTGCTTAGTTTAGTTCTAGTTTTTTGATGTTACACGTCGTCGAGGACTGTAAACTTGTAAAGATTGAAGACGACGTCGTTATCTCGCAAAATCATTTTGGTATTAGAAAACTATTCCTCGCAATCTGCTGTCGGTCGTTGATCCAACAAAAAACCCTAGATGGGGACCATAACTTGCTCCATCAACTACCTATAATTTTCTAACATAAATATAGTCTTTGTTGCGTATTACATTTTGTTTGTTTTTTTTTTTTTTTCCTGAAGTAAGATTTTACGTGTAGTTTCACCATAGGTGGTAATAGTTAGTCTGATTTTTTTCTTTGTAACCAAGCCAACGTTCATAAAAAAAAGTTTTATATACATATATATATAATTTTGCATTATTTATTTTGTAATGATTATTTTTCTATAAATATGTAAAAGAGTTCAATTTAATGATTGAATTTTTTTTCTTTTTTCCTTTTTAGGTGAAAAAATGGCCTTACTTTGAATTTTTATACTTAAAGCTTTAAGATCAAGGTATAAACTTCCTTCATTCATTTTCCAACAATTCTTTTAGTTGGTCTCTTAATTTTTCACACTCAAAACTTTGCTAGTTTGTTATTGGAAATGAGCAGGTGAAAGATATCGACTCAGAGTTAGGGTTTTGCGAAGAAACAGTTAGCCAAGAGGTAATAGCGTTGAATAGAGCTTTGAGTAGCTACTTTATGGGATTATAAAAAATATAAATATATGGTATTAGAGGAGTAATAAATAGTAAAATTGTAAATCTTTTTCTTCCTTTGATCTGGAAATTCGTGCACTAAAGTGGGCAGAAGGGGGAAAGTCAGAGTTGTTGTAGGAGTCGAGGGAACATTTTTTCTTCTCTCTTTTTTTGTAGAAATGCTAGGGCTTTAGTGATTGATACGGTATAAGGTGCATACCAAATTAAAGCTGTTTTACTTATTTTGTGGTTATCGATGGTGAAGATTCTGTGTGGTGAGCTGCTTTGAAGTCATGGCTGGAAATTTTTTGCACGGATGATGAATTGATGCAACTCTAAGGTTCTGTACTGTGAAAATCTCGGGATTAGTTGTGGTGAAGTACAAGTTAGTTGTTTTGCTTTCAGATGTTCAATTCTTGTACCCTTTTGCTCTTTAGTTGTGCTTACTTCAAATGTTCTGTTGTTATGTTCAATTGTAGATGAGACTTTCTGAAATCTGTACTTTGAAAATCTTTGAATTATTTGAGGGTGATGTGTGAGTATAGTTGTTATGCTTTAATTGGATAATGATCGATTTTCCTCTTTGCAGGTTCATCAAATTTCTGAAACACTGGAGACTCAGAGCCACTCCATGGGGTGATACTCATATCTCTGAGGTAAAATTTCGTCTTGATTTTCTCAAAGGTTAGAGTATGTCTACTCTTGGTTTTATGGATGGTTTTAATTTTTTCTTGCCATACTTTTTGTGAAATTTCATTTCAAGCATTTTATGAGTGGTCATAATGTTACTGATTGTAGACCCAGTTCCCAGCTTCTTGTGCATTTCATGTAAAAGGAAAATTGAGTGAGCCTGTTTAACGAGTTACCTTTTTTAGATGGAGTTCAACTCGAAGTGGGACTGGGAAACGGTTATTGCATTCAATTCAAAAGCGAGTGAAAGTCCTAGAAAGATGCTGTCAGAAGTCTGTATGACAGTAGATGATGGGGAAATCGATGTTGGCTCCTTTAATTTGTCAGCGGATGGTGGGAATAGCGTTACTTCTGGCTCTTATGCTGGGCATGGTTCTTCAACTAAAAGCTCTATTTCAGCTTCTACTGACTCTCCCCTGAAGGATGGGTTGAAACTGCCAAGTTCTGAGTTCGAAGCATTTGAGGGATCTGCAAATTTTATCAAGAAAATGGAAATGGCCCGATCTGAGGTGTCTGGAACTTCTCCACCTCTGGAGGGTTCTGTTGGCTCTGCTGAGCCCTGGATTAGTTTGAAACTAAGAAAGCGGACTTATTTTGAGAACAATGGTGCTGGGAGCAATGTTGAGAGCGTAATCACTGCTGTAGTGCCTACTTCATCTACCACTACAGTGAAGAAATCTAAATCATCCGGTCAAAATGTGCCTATTCCATATTGTCAAGTAGAAGGCTGCAACATCGATCTTTCAACAGCTAAAGAATATCATCGAAAGCATAAAGTTTGTGATGGCCATTCTAAATGCCCAAGGGTTATCATAAGAGGCCTTGAACGTCGATTTTGCCAACAGTGTAGCAGGTAATGATCATGGAAAGACCCTGTTTGACAAATTTACATAACATGTAGTTTTTAGTAATATTGCTTGATTAATGTCTGGCATACTGGACTGTCATCATTTTTTATTTCCTCTACTAACTTCTTTCTGCTAATTTGGGCGTTGTAATATATTCGTGGCTTCCCTGTTAATCCATGAAGGTTTCACAATTTGTCTGAATTCGATGAAAAGAAGCGTAGCTGTCGAAGGAGGCTTTCTGATCACAATGCACGGCGTCGTAAACCACAACAGGAGACTGTTGAGTTCAACTCATCGATGCTGTCATCACCATTCTCTGGTACTACATTCACGTCATATTCTGACTCATTTTTATGATTGTCAGCCTGTATCTCACCTGATATCCTTTCAATTGGAATGTGCCAACTCTTGCACTGTGCAATCATTGATACAATCCGTGCACATTTGTTTCAAATTTTCTGACGTGTTATATTGATAAACTCTCTTGTGCTGGGATTGCATCACTATTTTCTCGCTCCACATTTAGTAGTATGATACATGCAAAATAAATTTCTTCATGAGTATATTTTCTTAAATTCATTCATTTGACTTCACACATAAAATAAAGTTGCTTGCTAAATTTTAGGGAAAATATTTCTTGAAGCAATTAAACAAAAGAGTTAAAGACTGATACCCACAAGAAAGATTTAATTAAGATTGTTGCCATTTAGTTGTGCTTTCATTCGTCTTGCTTGAGTTCAGAAGATTCAGGTTCCATGTATATCGCTGCCCCTATAGATTTAACTTTCGACTTCCGAACTATAAAATCCCTTTATTTATTGTTTGTATGACTAGACATTTTTGTGTCTCGTTAAGATACTTTCCTGCCCTTTTCAGTTTCCGTCTCGCTCATTTGAGATTTAACGCCAGACCTGTTGATTATGTTTGGTCTTAATGTAATTTTACACATTAGATGGCAGGCAACGGATGGATTTTCTGTTGAACCATGCTCCGCTTATTCACCCTAGAACTACTGCAAATTCGACCTGGGATGGCTCGTGCACCCCCAAGTTTACAGTTACAAGGGAATTCCCTGTAAAATCTAGAAGAGCTGGAGGCGTTGATGTGGAATTGCTTATGCCCGAAATTAAGCTGCCAAATGGCATCAATATGCAGGGAGACGTATCTACCGGCCTCTTGGCATCCAAATACTCCACATCTGAGGTTTACAATCCAGGTTTGCTTCCTACTTTTTGGGACTGACCCAAAATCATCACTCAATTCTCCAAGCACTGAATGGCAATTTAGCATCAGCTAAGGTGTGTATTCTGTTGAATTAGTCCCAACTGCTGGGTCGGACAAGTTCTTGTACCTGGGCTTATTAACTTGGAAACTTGTATGTTTACGTGGTTCTTGTAAAAAAAGATGAGCTCATTTCATGCGATTCTAGAATTCTAACTGTTAATATAAAGTGCTGCTCATTTTCCAATTCAGCTGTGCAGATGATCTTTCTATTTTTCGTTTACAGGTTTTAGGGGACCCACAATTTTCTCCCACATGGATGCAGCACCGGAGTACCGTTGTGCTCTCTCTCTTCTGTCAAGTAATTCCTGGGCATCCGGCCCAGAATCATCTTCACCACACCGGCCTATGCATGAAAATGATCCTGGCATTGCTCAGCATGTAAACCATTCAATCGGAGGAGGCGTGCCTCCCACTTCGTCGGAACTCTGGCTTACTGGACAGCAGTTGACCCATCCTCGATCATATGCCATGGCTGCAAACAGTAACTTCCAGGAAATCCAGGTTTTCAAAGCACCTTATGAGGCTGATTTCTATTCAAATGCATTGAACTGAGCATTTGAAACGAATTCATTCTGTTCCCATCACTCAAGGTGTAGTCGTAAGGTTCGTAAAGTTTAATGCATCTCGAGCAATCATAGTAGTTCAGAACTGAACAAACACATGCTAGTTTTTGAAGATTTGGCTTCTATGAGGTTAAATCAAATTGTGTTGTCTAATGATACAGAATGCAGAATGATTTTACTTTTTGCAGATTTCTGATAAATATTGTCATCTGTTATTAATCTAGACAATGTTTATTTGAGCAGTGTTGTTTTCTGATCCAAGCTTTGATATAATCAACATGTTGACCAAGTGCGATGTGAAAATGTAACCTTTCGTGGCTATGATCTGTGAATTGTTCCGAGTCTATCAATATGACGTTGGAACTTGAAAAAATTTGTTCTTTTGCATGCATAAATAAATGACATTACTCATCAAAGTCCTTGAAAATTGATGGACTTGTACCTAGCAAATGTTAGTTAAGCTGTAGCATTGTACTCAAAATTCTTTTACGGTAACCTTTAGCTTATAGCTACTTAGGTAGCCGTAGCCAATAAAGCAGAGTTAACAAAGGGTACGAACAGCAGGAGCCTTTTAATCTGAGTACTTAACTCTTCTCGGCTATGCAATTAACATAGTTTGAAATGCTTACATCTTATAGATCTTAGGATTTCCGTAAGCATGCCTGATCATGTCTTTGGTTGAGTCTCACTTGATTTCTGTTCCTGAGGCATTTGCTCCCTTCCAGTCAAGGTAGGCCTTCGGCATAGGTCGTGTCTTTGTGAGTTCATTCCAGTTTGAACTCCTTTCGGTTGGGAAGATGCAGATAGTAGGTGGATAGGCACAATGTGGATTTTTAACGGACTGGTGATTGGGATCTCTTAGATAATAGTGCAGTGACATGTTTGGCATGCAAATTTAATTTTGTTTTTCTTCTTTTCGGTCCATCTATCTTTTACTAAACATGGCAACAAAAGCCCTGTTAGAACAACGAATATTTTTTTTGCTTTCATGCTCTTCAAAACAGTATTAGACCATTCATGTTTATGTAGTGTCAGCTCCCGAAAGTAAATGTTACATGTTGCCTGCTCAACATGAAATTGTTTTTAAAAAAAAATCTAATTAGAAGGATGTTTAGTGAATTATCAACATATATTTGATTAAACTTATTTTTTTTATCCATACACGATGTAGAGTTCAGAAGTATTATTCGTTCATACATCATTTATTTCTAAACCAGAGATGAGAGGTTACAGACGTACCCGATTATGCCGGGAGTAGATTGGGATGGCCCGTGTCGAGCCTAGCAGCACGTTGGCCTATTTTTTTACCACACTTTTATGCATTCCTTAATAATTTTCTGGAAAATAATCTGTTCAAATTGGGGGTTAAAGAAGATCCTCGATGTGTCTGATCGCCCCAAATTTGAACGGTCGGTCTAAATTTATACCACTCATTCATTTATAAAATGTCTAGCTATTCTGGATTAAGTTCACATTTTAGCTTTTGTTTAATAATTTTCTGAAAACAATCCGTTCATTTTGAGGGTTACGAGAGCCTCAACGTGTCTAGCCGTCTCAAATTTGATCAGTGGTATACAACATATTTAATTATTCTAATTAAGTTTACTTTTTAGCTTATCTTTAATAATTTTCAGAAAAAAACAATCCGTTCAATCTAAGGCTTAAGAAGAGCCCTCGACATGTATGGTCATCCCAATTTTGAACTGTGTCTAAATTTACACAACTCATTCTCAACGAGTCTAACCATTCTAAATTCACTTTTTAGCTTTTCTTTATTAGTGTTAAAAGAACCTTGGTATGTCTGGTAATCCCAAATTTGAACAACAGGTCTATATTTACACGACTCATTAGGGATGGATGCAATGCGATTCTAAGAAGAATTGAATCATGTACCAATTGGTATTTCGAAAAATACAACCATTAGATTAACTCTAAGTATGAAAGGTTTAGTTCGAATTCAGTCCAATTCGCTTCATTCAATCAAGTTTTCAAATTCACCAATCGATGCAAAATGGAGAGTTTAATATAGAAGTTCTTAAGCTATAATCGTTCTCAAGTTTTGGGTTATGCATGATTTTTTGTTTTTGGTATTAAAACTGAGAATAGGACTGAAACCGACTAGTTCTCAGTTTTAATGCCCAGATTCAATTTAAAACTTGAGTATATCTGAATTGAATTAGGCCACGTTTAGCCATTCTAGATTAAGTCCACTTTTTAGCTTTTCTTTACTAAATTTTTGAAAAATGATGTGTTCAATTTGAGAGATAAAGAAGAGTTGACCCAACGTCTAGCCATTCTAGACCAAGTGTTTTCGAGTTTTGAAAAAATCTCTCAAATACAGACAAATGCATGTTTAAAGCTTATAGATAAATAATTTTCAAAATTTCAAAATATGTTGAGACGTTTGTTTCAAAAGTTTTAAGATGTTTGGAAGAGTTATGTGGAGGAAATTAGTGGGATTGCCTGGTTGACCCGTGGTATTTTCATTTTGGCATTTTGACCCATTAATACATTTGAAAAAAAAAAAAAAAAAAAAAAAGTTAAAATTAACAAAAAATAAAAAATATCATCAAATGAGAAAAGGCAAAAAATCTCATAGTCTCTCTCGCAGTCCGATCTAGCCACTGTACAGTCGACGAAATCGATAACCAATTGACCGGCGTCAACAACCACACAAAGAGCCCAATCACCGCGAAAAAAGAGGTTAGTTTTTGTAGAATATGAAAGGATTTTTCATATAAGGTATAGGGAATGAATTTGATATTAATACTCTGTTTGTTCACCATTTTGGCAAACTTGTAATTCATTTTTGGACCGTTGAAGGGTACGTGGGACCTCGCATAGCCGGAATTGTTGACAATAACTATTTGGCAATTACCAAAATTGCCATTTCATACCACAGGCTGAATTTTATACATAAGGGCACATCGATAATTTTACAGATATTTGGTCAATTATTGCGGTTACTATTTTCCACCAATTACTGTATAACGGCTGCATTTTTTTACTACAAATTTGGCCAAAATGGTGAACAAACAGGCTCTAAATGTCAAAATTTGATAGTTTATGTGTTCATATATATATATATAGAGAGAGAGAGAGAGAGAGAGAGGTATAGAGATGCTTAAGTAGTTGTTGTGAAGATTTTTTGATATTCAGGATTGTATTTGGGCCATTTTTGACCTCCCAATCGTCTGAAATGACAATTTTCAACGATTGAAACGCTAACTATTAAACAGTCGGACACTTTAACAGTTGGCCAACTTTTTTTTTTCTTTTTTACATTTTATTAATAATTAAAATTTTCCAATTTTAAACAATATTTTTACATTTTATTTCATTTTTCACTTCGTCTTGTTTAATTTATTTTTTATTTTTTATATATACTGTACATTTTTTTGGTTAATATCTAAAATTAAGAAATATTAATTCAATTTTTAAAATTTATATTGAAAATTAACAAATTAAATAATTTTGTTTGACCAAATTTTTTCCCTTTTATTTTTGTATGTTTAAAATTTGTTTAAATTAAAAATTATTTTTAAACAAATATTTAATTTGTTTCAATTTTAATTCAATAATATATCTATCCTTTATTTAATTTTAATAATTTTCTTTAATTTTAATTATTAATTTCGGTAATAGGGTAAAAACTATTTCCTTTTTTTAATTTTAATTTTAATAATATTTTATATTTATTTTAAATTATTACTTTCTTTTCTTAATTTTTTTTCTTCATATTTTATTTTTTTAATGATCGTTAGTGATTGACTGCTAATTTTCTTTCATTTTTATTAAATTTTAAACCTAAATAATATTTATATTCTTGATTTAATTGAAATACATTTTTAATTTTAATATTAAATTTACTTTTACTTTTACTCTTTACTTTTTTATTTTTATATTATTAATTTTTGATAAAATGGAAAAAATATTCTTTTATTAATTTTTTTAACCTTAATTATGTTTTTCCTTTTATTTTTGTATGTTGTTCAAGTTTTAATTAAATAATATTTATATTCTTTATTTAATTTTTATAGTTTTCTTTTAATTTTAATTTTAACTTTAATTATTATTATTAATTTTTGTTAATAGGGTAAAAAATTGTCCTTTTTATTAATTTTAATTTTAATAATTTTTAATTTTTGAAATTTAGTTTTAATTTTTAATTTTTTTCTTAATTTTTTTTTGTTTTAGTAAATCGTTTATTTTTTTATTAATGTCGATATAAAGTGAAATTTGTGTCTTGCGTATATTAGTTACAATTCGATTCGCTTAATTTGCTGTTATTGTGCTTTATTCCATTATTTATTGTACAATGTGCTAATATTTTAATATTTGCGGAATGAATTACCATCTAGACGCAAAGTTATGACAGATGCGAGGGAAAGCTACTTGGAACAGTAGTTTTGACAGTTTCATTACTGTTTTTGAGCTGTTGGATGATCAGCATGCATACATGTTTCAACTATCTTTTCTTTGGCCCATGTACCAGTTGAGAGATGTGCAGTACTCATGACAGATTATCGATGCACTATTATGTCAATTGCTGAGTCCAGTTGACGGCGATGTCTTCCACTTCAACCTTGGGGACAAAATCGCCAATTTTTTTATGATCGAGTTCGCCATGATCACTGACTGAAGATTACGGGTCATGAAGTAGCTCGTGATGATACTCAGAGAAGCAACAGACTGCATGACAATTATTTTCATGGACAGGGGACTATGCTTTTGCCATTTCTGATCGACGCGATCAAGAGATGTAACCAGATGTTATACAGACTGAAGCTATGGCTGGTCTACATCCTGGAGAGCGTGTTGCGATGTCATCATAAGAAGATTGAGATCGAACTCTTCCATCTGGAGATTGTTGATGGCATCGATGGTTACAACAATTATCTATGAGGCCTGAGATATTTCAAAAACACTGTACACGTATTCACCAGATCGCACTTGAAGCCTAAGGGGTCGTGCGTAAGTATGATACATATGGATTGCTCCTGACAATGCAAATAAATGTTTAACATAATCAACGTTAAAATATTTTTTTCTATTGAACTTATATATAATAATTGTATGTGATGCAGGTCTGGGCGTATGAGACCGTCTCCCTATTGGGTACCCGCTTTGCAAGGCGATGGGAGACACACCACCATCAGATGCATCATTGGCGAGCATCTCGAGCGGATGGATGTTCCTCTAGGAAACAATTATCGGCTCTTCTCGATGACCCTCATGTATTTTGTGAGAGTAGTAAATTTTGCTCCTAATTTCCTATTATTTATCACGGGTCAAGTCGTCGCATCTGTTTAACTTTTCTGCATTATCATTGTTGTTGGCTCATAAGTTATGTACAATTAGATACATTGTACGTAATTTAAAATATCATTACATGATCGTTAACAGGTTGAAATGTCAATATTCCAGCTTGAATTAATAACCGAGTTAACGCCATCGATGGAGGATGATGGTCAGAGTCTTGTGCATGAATTGGTCGTTCCGCACACCCAAGACGACTAGATGTCTGATTCGATCCTGGACCGAGATTAGGTATGTGAATTGAATATAATTTATTGATTAGCATTTTGTACGAGTTATCAATTATTAATGAAGTTAATATTTTTTAAAGTTGTTATTTGTGTAAAAGTGCAGTCCGGTTGAGCAACAATCACCTCCGCCAATGGCATCACCTTCGTCGAGGAGATCTCCTTCTCCCCGTCCAGAAACTTTCCCCGTGGATCTCCTACTGACAGTCAAAGTCAACACTTCGATGATCTGTATGCCCCCTGACTAGATACATAGTGGAAGAGGTCGGTGAGCCACGACGAGAGTTGATAGGAAAGGTCGACGATCTGGGATGACGGTTGATAGGGAGGGTCGACGATTTATCCTACGATGTTGGAGTGCTATTTGGCCACTTCGTTGACCTTCATAACGAGGTCGCAACACTCCGAGATGATATAGCCAGCAAGCGATGGAGGGCCGAAGAGGGCGGCGGAGATGGTAATAGGGAGGGTGACTGAGGAGGTGGTGGAGAGGGTGGCGAAGATGGTGACGGGAAGGGGGTCGCCCACAATTGGGTCAAATGATGCATTAGAATCACTTTTATTATCTATGGAGCGAGTGTGGTGACCCAGAGGGAGACGGGAGAGGTGGCAGAGAAAGGGAGGACGGAGGGGGAGGCCCCAATGGGGACTGAAGAGGCGGTGGAGGAAGGGAGGACGGAGGGGGTGGCCCCGATGGGGACTGGAGAGGTGGTGGAGGAAGGGAGGATGGAGAAGGTTGCGAGCTTAGAGGAGGTAGCGGAGGAGGGGAGAACAGAGGGGGTGGCCCCGATAGGGACGGGAGAGGTGGTGGATGAGGGGATTGCGAGTCTAGATGAGGTAGCTGAGGAGGGGGTGGCGAGCCACGAGAAAGTAGCGGAGGAAGCGTCGAGCCCCTAGGAGGTGGCAGTCTCCGGAGTAGATAAGGTGAAGAGTTTCAAGGAGGTAGCAGTCCTCAGGGTGGAGAAAGAGAGGACGTCCGTCGTAATTGAGGGTAAAAAGCGTGCTGCTGACGTGCCGGAGCAGGTGGTTGGCTAGAGGCTGATATTGCCGCCACATACGTGGTTTCTCCCTTTACGGCTGAGGTCAAGAGGAGGAGGTTTGTCGATGGGACATGAAGCATTTGAGAGAGTAGAAACGAATTTTGTCCTGGTAAGTATTGTATGATTTCAGTAAAGTATGCTATGCTAACTCGTACATACTTTTTAAAACATTTTATCTGTTTCTTTTTTCAGAGCTAGTGGCGCGATAGCTCAAAGGACGATCTCAGACTCTTATGAATGGTTGCATGACTTCACCACTTCGGGAGCTTGGCTCGCCGACGATGTAAGTGAGAGAGTCATATTGTTATTTTTATGTATAAATAATTTTTTGTTTGTTAAATGAAATAACTCCATTTTTATTGGTATTTCTTGATGTAACGTATCGACTTGGCCATGGATTTGTTGCGCAATTAAGCTAAAAGATATTCCAAATCATTTCACATTCCTGGTTGAGTCATATTGAACATCGAGTTCGTATGTATCGTTACTATTGAGTATCAGTCACTCCAACTTATGGGTAACGAGTACACGATGCTTGAATATATGCTCGAGTGGATCATCGGGATGTCGCCAAGTGTCGAGGAAAAATCATGTGAGGGTTATAGACATATGTACATTCCAATGATCTCGATTCATCACTATAATGCCGTGGAGATTGTGTTCACAGACTCGACTATGTATGTGTACGACCCCGATCATTCATGTGTGACACAGGGCAGTTCGAGCAGAACCTGAGACTGATGGTCGTTATCGTTCCACTTAGGCCTAGGTGCAATTTGGTTTGGATCGATTTCGACTCCAACCCGAAACCAAAACTAAATTAGTCGATTTTGATGAATTTCAACCTAAACCAACTCACTCAAACTCTTAAACCAAACCAAATCGATTTGATTTGGTTCGGTTTGGTTAGTCGATTTGAACTTACAGTCCAAATTATTATTTTTTTAAAAATTGTCCAAATTTTGGGTCCACTTAAATTACAAGAACTAAATAACTAAATAATTTTATATTACAAAAATTATTGACTAACAAATAAAATCAGGTTAATAGAAACATATCAACGAAAATCTTAAGAATTTTATTTTTTTTATGCATTATGTATCATGTATGTCTGAGTAGGGAAAAAAATGTTAAGTAAAATATAATGAGCTTGTGAAATGAAATTTTCGGTGCTTTTACTTAACAACATTATAGATTGGAGTGAATCGAAATATAGTAATGAGATTATGACTTATCTTTTAATTTTTATTTTGCTTGAAAAAAAAAACATGTAAATGAGTTGGGTTGGTTATGTTAACCAGCGGTTTGAGACTTCAAACCTTAATCGAACCAACCCACCATGATTTTGTTTAAAAGAAAACCAAACCAATTACCTATGTCAAACCAACCCAAACTCGGTTCAGTTTGATTAGTTTGATCGATTTTTCGATTTTTTTGCTCAAGCCTTCCACTGATGGATAACACAAGCGGGGTTGCTATGTATGATAGATTGACTATCGTGCGGAACACGACGAAGACGAGACAAACAATATCGTAAGTATTTGTAATTTTTTTAATTTTAAAATTTAGTTTTCAGCTACACGGTATCGAACTAACACATTATTGTTTAATTGTAGGGGCGAATGCGACATGTTCGCGATAAAATATATTTTGTTTCTGATTATAACATATAAGGTTGATGGAATCAACCAATCATGTATACAAATTTGGAGGAATAAATTAGCGGCTAATTTATTTGAATTTAATTATGATCCGTAAATATTGTTTATTGATTTTTTTAAAATTATGAAATAATTGTAAATATTGTAAAATTTATATAAACATTATGCAAATATTGTAAATAATTGTTTATTTAATTACAAAATATTTTTAAATATTGTAAAATAAATGTAAATAATGTTCATTTAACAGTTACATAATTACACACTGGTCTAATTGTCATTTAGGAGAATCCGACTTGTACAAAATTGATGAATATGCCCTATTGTTCTGCACCTGCTACACCCACGCGGTCGAGAAAATTCCCCGATAGATGGCATTATAGACGTACGTGGACGTCCAGGACCAAACGATTCAACTTCTGGTGGTAACAACGTATTAAATGAGATAATATTGTCGGGAACTTCTTACTCGACTTCATTCAGTAGAGAAAATATAGTATCAGCATACGCTGCTCTCCAAGATTCACTTGTGTAATAAGAAGAGCATAATGTCCTCTCTACAAAACCTCAATACATAGCTACTGCAACTGCATGCTCACATGAAAAACTCTCAAACTGCATCGACGACAAGTGCATGTGTCATCAGTCAAGTCCACCATGTATGCCGTATTAAGTTCACATTTCACATAGAAGCGCAACTCATCCGTGGTTCCACATTTAACTTTCTCGCAACCTCTACAGCTTTGAAAAGTTTATCATCTTGATCCGGGGGTAGAACATTTGTGCAACTCTGTAATTCTGTACTTCGATCGTAAAACCACTGCTGCAGTTTGTTACGAATGTTCTCAATAATTGCAAAGATAGATAGATAACTCTCATCCTTTTTTTATATTGCAATGAGATACTCCGCATTATTTGACGACATCATGTTGTATCGACGTCCTGAAAAATGTGAGCGAGCCCAATGTTCAATCCCCATTTTTGTTAGATACTTCAATGCTTGTAATGATTTACTTCATAATTCAACCATGAAATTATTACACTCTTCAACATTTTAAGCTTTTGTTACTCTCTTGAATAATGAAACGATGTCTTTGCCCCGATACCAAGTTGTCTTGTATATGGTACATGCAATACCCATGATGTGTATCGGGAAAAACTTCAATGATACCATTTATTATAGACAGTCTCCGATCTGTTACAAATGTAAGGTCCTCGACTTCCCCGATTATTTCCCTCAACTTTGTGAAGAGCCAACGCATCGATAGATCATTCTCGCTATCAACTATACTGAATGCAAGAGGGTAAATTTGAATGATGGCATCTTGACATGTAGCTATAATAAACTTGCCTTCGTATTTAGCTTTCAAAGTTGTACCATCGACTAAAATTAAAGGTTGCACAGCATTTCGAAATCCTCGAATGCATTGTCTAAGAAATATGAAGAAAAATTTGAAGCAACTATTGTCCTCCGTTTCAATAAAAAATGTCAAGCCAGGATTAGTTTTTTTTCATGTTATGGCAATACGTGGTCAATTTAGCATAACTATTCTCTGTCGAGCTCATTAAATCTTCCAACGCGCATTCTTTGACCTTCCAGACCTTCTGGTAGCTCATGACTACTCCGTACTCTCGACAGACGTCGTTAATGATGTCCGAAAGTCTGTAGATCGTTATTGAGTCCTGATACTTGTGCATTATCCGTCGACCAATAAACCAAGCTCTGGCTTGCCTGTGATTATTCCGACGAATTTTCACTTCACAAGTATATTCCCGTGTATACTTGCGAACTAGGGTTAATCCCCTATATGGTCACTGAACTTTACCAAAAGTCCTCAAGGAGTCATTGAACTTTGCTTCTCCCCTAGTTAGTCACTGAACTTTGCCAATTTGGACATCATCCATCACTGAACTTTGCTTCTCCCCTAGTTAGTCATTGAACTTTGTCAATTTGGACCCCATTCATCACCGAAGTAGTCTACATTGACCAATTTGTCTATGTGTCAAAAAGAAAATATGACATGACACATTGTTAACAAATTAATTGTCAAATAAGCAAGTTGTTGAGGTAGAAAAAATCCAAAAAAATATAAAAATATAAAAATTAAAGAAAACAAAAAAAGACGGGAAAAGTTTTTTTTTTTTTTTTTGGTTTTTTCCACTGATCTCGTCTTTTTTGTTTTCTTTAGTTTTTTTTTTTTTTTTTTTTGGGATTTTTTTTCCACTTCAGCAACACTTACTTGGCAATTAATTTGTTAATAATGTGTCATGTCATATTTTCTTTTAGACATATGGACAAATTGGTCAATATTGACTACTTCGGTGATAGATGGGGTCCAAATTGGCAAAGTTCAGTGACTAATTAGGGGAGAAGCAAAGTTCAGTATCTCCTTAGGGACTTTCGACA
Source organism: Osmanthus fragrans (assembly GCA_019395295.1). Taxonomy (NCBI): domain Eukaryota; kingdom Viridiplantae; phylum Streptophyta; class Magnoliopsida; order Lamiales; family Oleaceae; genus Osmanthus; species Osmanthus fragrans. The sequence goes on along the minus strand of JAEDXY010000077.1, from coordinate 60,757 downwards.
AAGTTAGTGACCATATAAGAGATTAACCCTGCGAACTATAAAGAACTCATTCATGTCTATCTTCATCGCTTACAAATGTCAAAGTAACTGTTGTCGATGAAGGCGATCGTCAACAATGATTTGTTTAATTTCTTTTACTTTGAACTCAAAGTTGTATTTCAGTGCAATTAGGTGCACAGCTTCCTGCAAATATATTTTTGTTTCAAATAGTTGCTCGACATATAAATCATCATCGGGAACCACACGCGAATAGTTAGATGACTTACTGTCTACTCTATCCAGCCCCTGAGATCCTACACTGCTCATATCTCTAACGAGATAAAGCAATCAAATCATCAATTGAAAAATCATTTTCATTCTCATCATCTCGAAGCATCGACGAAATTCTATGTGTAACAGCGAGATCAATATAAGGAGCAACTGTCTCGGGAATGACCACATCATCCTCACGAGCTATCTTTACCGTATCCCAAAAATCATTAACATTGTTATCTGCTCCATCTGAATCTTCGTGTTCACATTCGACGATATCCTTCTGCATTAAAGTCACGCAAAGAAGAGTCGGAGTCATGTGCATTTTGTTCAATTCTAATATATAATTCACTACAGTATCAAAAGTAACATTCATATGTGGAACGAAATGGATGAATGCCTGTTGAATAGAAATCTCAGTTCCATATCATACTGAAAGTGATCGACATTCAGTTTGTTTTTTAAAGTACGATACATTTCCGCGTATGATATAATCTCTGTTACGAAAATTGGAATACAACCACGTATATCAACCTACCATTTCCATACCCATGATCATTTTCATCCAATTTGAAATCACCAAAATAACAAATGGGGATTGCATGACGAAACATAATTTTTAATTATAAGAAAATAATTAGTAGCAATAAAAATTTCAAAAAAATAAATTGACGAACAGCTGGAAAACAGTCAACTATAAAAGTCGACTGTTTGATAGCCGACGATTGTTTAAACAGCCGTCCGACTGTGAAATCATCAAATCCATTTCGTATGAAAGATGCAGATGATTTTTTCTCTTGTTAATGTTTAAAATTTTTTATCCACATTAACATAATCTATGTCGAAATAAATTTAACGATGAAAACGTAGGCTAATTTAACGAAAATAAAATTAAACATGCGTAAATATACTTATCGATTCGAAGTGATTGATATAAAAAAAATTCGGGCTTTTGTTTTCGATAAATTTTTCAGATTTTAAGGTTGAAGAAGATGAGAGATGTTTAATCCGTGTTGAAATAAATAGATAAGAAACGTTAACTGATTTTGAAGTTTTATGTGTGAAGTGTTTGATTTTCAATTGTTAAATAAAAGAGAAATTTTCAAGTAAATTATACATGACATGAAGTTTGACACTCTTCTAACTTACACACGGTAAAGCCCATGATTAAAATAATCGAGGGCCCTACACTTGTGAAGGGAGTGTCAAACTTCATATCATGAAAAAATGTACTTAAAGTATTTTTCTAAATAAAATGATAGTAATGCCTTTTAAACAAGACAATATTTTGTAATTGTATAATATATTTAAGGACATCTTCGTCTTTTAACGTTCAAGAGGTCATCGTGATAATATGAATCGTTAAAAAGTCCATGTGAAATTTTGATGATTTGACTGGATCAATTTTAAAATTATCTGAGATATCCCTCGTTCGAATCTCATTTTAAAAAATAAATTAGTTCTTATTTGATACACATTTTTTTTTTTCATTTTCAACCACACATTTTTCAATAAAATAATATTTTTCATCACATCAATAATTTTTCCTTATTTTTCAATAACATATTCACAATCCATCAGATCATCAAAAATATACATTTTTTTTTCAAAATAATGTGTCAAACAGGCCTCAGATATATTACATTACATTTTTCTCTTTCTTATTTTTTAAACATACAATCTTTCATAAAATAATATTACACGTAAATCAATTTTTTTTTTTTCAACCATTCATTTTAAAAAAAAATACTATTTCACTAATTTTCATTAAAAAAAAAAAAAGGGCCCAAAAAGGCATGTGTATATTGTTTTTAATAAATTTTATGAGTTAAAATTAATAATAATCAAGTCAAACGCAGATCTAAATCCTTGAAATTGGAGAATGAGAAGACCAAAGCAAACGCAAATGGTAGCAGAACGCAACAAAAAAACGCCACCAAAGAAATCCCATTTCCATTCCCATTCCTCACTACACTCCAAATCTCCGTTTCCCAGCACCACCAACGTGTAAGCACAATTACGTGTACTATTCCGCCACCACTTGATGTATAAAACACTCACAAACACACAATTTTGAAAATTCATAAAAAAAAAAAAAAAAAAATCTTCCTGTATTTTGCTTCTATCATCTACAGATTACTCTTTCTGGGAAAGAAAGGAATTGAAGCAGTAATGGGTCCGATTGTGTTGACTCAGTTGGCGACAGGTCTGAGCGTTTTGGCTGGGGCGGTTCTGGTGAAGTCTGTGATGGAGAATAATCCAATGGGCGGTCCGGGTCGACTGCCCAGATGTTCCAGTTGTAACGGTACCGGTCGGGTCACGTGCATGTGTACCCGCTGGTCGGATGGCGATATTGGATGTCGGACCTGTGCCGGGTCGGGTCGGATGGCTTGCAGTAGCTGCGGTGGCACTGGGACCGGACGGGCCATTCCTGTTCAGATATCGGTTCGCCCTCCGAATCGGACATCGTGAAGATGAAGCTTGCGCAATTTAGTAATGTTATTACAATCCCGTGTATTCTATTATATTTTTATTATGGTTCTAAAATTGAAATTATGTAATATCTGTTGGTATGCTTGAAGAGAAAGATGGGAAATTAATGTTTAGGATATAATTAAGATTAAATTGATAAATTCACTATATAAATGGTTCTATACTTGAATTCTTAGACATCTTTCTTGCTATAAATTCTATCATCCTTCAGCTATAGGAAATTTCTGCGAAATGTCTATTGATTATTTATATGTTTGTTGTTCTTACGTTGTATCATCAAACATATGTTATTCTGCACATATATATTATTGGGATTCCTTCATGCGAAAGAAGGTGAAACATTATGAATGCCATTTATTTTCAAGTGGTAGCTTATATTGGCAGTTTCTAATCTGTTTCTGGTGAATTCATGGTATACTGATCCTATCAGATAGAGAAAACCAATATAACAGATTACCTGGAAAGCCTAAGAGCTTAGAAAAGCTAAAACCTTATTATGCTGTCTTAAGAAATTGAGCCTAACTCAACCCATACAAAACCGACTTGTACGGTGAAGTTTGCCCATACTATATAAATTGGTCCTAGACACTGTAATCAGTCGATGTGGGATTTTAACACACCCCCCTTACGCACAGCGTGGACTTTTGCCATACAACTGTGGAAACCGATATTGGGGGCCCAATATCAAAATTCGGCCTGGCTCTGATACCATCTTAAGAAATTGAGCCTAACTCAACCCATACAAACCCGACTTGTAAGGTGAGGTTTGCCCACACTATATAAATTGGTCCTAGGCACTGTAATCAGTCGATGTGGGATTTTAACATGTTGATATTCAGAGTACATCGTTAAATGAAATTGAATAAAAAGAGGCACTGGTGAAGCCATTGCTCCCTCTTTAGTAATCTTAATAATTGTTGCAAAAATACTTATCAAATCCAAATGCAGTGCTCCTCGATTATCTCTGCTTTGCATTTAGGCTGCAATAAAATTGATCGCGAACTGAAATGGTTGAACTTGATTTTGATCACGATGAAGGCCAGACATTGGATCAATTTTAATTATGCGAAGTTGATAAAATTGTTCTTCTTCAAAAATCTTTTTGCATATGTGGTTCAATGTGTTATATATGTGCAGTGTATACTATATAAAATATGAATAATACACAGTTTTCTATCCAAGCTCATATTTTTGCTTTAAAGGCTTCAATTTTAAGACCAAAGTATTAAGCTGAAATTTTCAATCTTCAAATAAATATTTGAGTTGAGCTCAAATATCAAAATACTTCCAAGTATATAATTTAAACGCAATTTCGATCTTCACTTTCCAGGTATCCTGTTGTGAGGTCAATTAACCTCACTTTGAATTATCAAGAACCTAAAACTCCTCCAAACTCTAGTTAATATATTCATATAAACTTTAAAATTACATTATTTGACTGTGAGTCATGTGACTCGTGCCATAGAATGAACTTCTGATTGTAAGAATAGCTAGCAAACAAAAAATATTGGATCATTAAGGCAAGCAATTTAATAGGAAAAACTAAAAAAAGCATTAAGAATTAGTGTGCCTTTTGTTTTTAAGGCCAAAAGGTCTGAGTTTGTATTCTTTCCTGTCTTAGTACTGGAGCTGGCATTTACCATTTTTGGGGTGGCTTATAAGGTATACAGGAAAGTCCTGCTTATAAGCTCACTTAAAAGCTCCCATCTCGTTGCTGTTGTCTATACCTAATTGTGGTCTAAAACATTTGTTTAATTCTTTGAATTGGAGATGTTTCATTTTTTCTTTAAAAGTATTGTGGACCAATTGGAGAAGCGTATTTCATTTTTGAATATAAAAGTATTGTGGACAAAAGCCTGCTCTATTATTTGGATCTAAAAATATTTGTCTGATTCTTTGAATTGGAGAAGCATGGTATACATTGTGCTAAGTTTGGATTACTATATTCTAGAACTGACTGAATTTCTCACCTTATCAGCTGGTATATAATTGCACTTGTGTCACCTTTTAATGCTAGAAACTACGAGCTTGTTTGATTCTCATTTATTGGGAAAAAAATGAGTTTTGATTCTGAATAGTATTTTTAGAGAATGTGTGGTTAAAAAGTACGACAAAATTTTTGGTATACGTGTAGAATATTTTATTGTGTGAATGTGTGGTTGAAAATAATCTTGTAATAAACCATAAAAGATTAATGGGTGTCCAACATGCACTAATTTTACTTCGATTCAAAGAATGATTAAAGTTATTATGTCAATTAACAAAGTATTTCTTCTTGAATTTAAAAGTATCGTAAGACATCTGTTTGTTGTTTTTGTTCATGTATTTATGCTTCTCTGTTTCTTTATTAGGTACACACAAAAATGAGTGATGCATAATCCCATTGCCATCAATTTACATGAATGGTTTTAGTTGAAAGCTTGGCTGAACAATTAACCTTATAAATAGTTGGTCTTCTATGTAAAAGGAAAAGGAAAAATATTATCCTATTACTAACAATAATTCCTAGCTGGACTAGAATACTACATAAAATAGATCTTTGTTCTAACTCTCCCCTTTAGCTTGGTGCATATTACACATGCCCAAATTAGATAGCAACATACAGAAGTCAACTATCTAGAAATCTTTGTTTAATTCTAATTACAAAATAGATCTCTTACACGTAGTAAAGACCCAGGGATGGCAAAAAAATTCCGTTCAACCTGATACCCATGGGTCCCAACCCGAATGACTTAGGGACATAATTATTAGATCCGACCTGGGAAAATCATCTGATAAACGGAGCAGGTGCCCCGCCCCAATTTAATTGAGCATGGGAACAGGGGAAGGTGACAAAAATACCCAACGAGGAAACGGACGGGAATTGCCACTCCCCGTTGTCATCCCTATAAAGACCTCACCTTTTCTTATCATTGTCAATTGTCATCTTTGTTAGATTGTCCTCCGTGAGGGAATACTTGAAATACATGAGAAGTTGAAGGGAGAGGCATTAGCAGTGGCAACCTGAGCAAATTTCTTCTTCTTTTTAGCTTGCTTAAGTTTGAATCACTCCGAATGACCATGTAATTTCAGCAAACGTGAAGTGTCGTGACGGTGCAGCCTGGTAGAAGGGGCTGAAGTAGCTGGCTAAAGCTGAAGCCTTGAAGTGAACTTGGTGCATGAGCGTAATAATTTGACAATGAATAAGAAAATGAACAAAAAAGTAAGGGGATCCAAGAATTAAATATCTAAACTTATTAATGGACAATTACTGATTCGGCGAATAATCCCCAAGAATATGATATGACTAAGGGAAACGATCTCTCCTTTTAATCAAGTACCAGTAGAAAACTCCAACACGTAAAAGTTTATGCACCTCTTCCTCAAAAATTTCAATTAGTTGTACATATTGAGGAGTAAAATGGATTAGAGCTGTAAAGTGACCTGTAGAAAAAAAAATGATTTACAAAATTAGAGGGCCCCGATAAGGAAGCAATTATTTTGTATTGAAAATAATTTTCATTCAAGTGTGTGATGGCTAGTCAAAATTATTATATTTGTGCATGATTCAAAATCCTTTCTTCACGTGTTTTGAAAAATGATAAAATGATTCAAAGAGACATGTAATAAAGTATAATAATCACCATTAGAGTCCCCTAACCTATATAGCACAACAAAAGTAAGTTAAAAAAATTTCATGATTGAAAATAATTTATTTTTTAATCTTAGTATGAAATTTAGGAATATTGACAAGAAATGGAGGATCTAACACAATATGTTGGTAATTAGTTGGCAACATCCGAATATTGAAGAGAAAAGTTGGCAAATGGATAATTGCCTTGGATAAAAATGAGGCCACCAGGAGAATATCACTCATTTGAAGTAATACCAACACAAAGTCAACGTGAAACTTACTTGGGACCTTATTCCTAGTTGTATTGTATGGTGCGTGTGGAGAGAAAGAAATAACCGCTGTTTTGAAAATCAAGCACGGTCGACATAGCAGTTCAGAGAATTATTTTATTTGACATTGTATAATTGGTATAATGCAGCGACTAGAAATCCGATAGAGGGGCTGCCAAACTTTATTTCATTTTTATCCTGTTTAAATTGATAATGCACACCTTGTGTATTATCATTTGATTAATAAAAGTATTGATTACCTATCAAAAAAAAAAGTCAACGTGAAACGTAAAAGAGAAAGCAATATCAATTTTGTTACAAGGTCGAGAACACATGGAATTTTGACTTCGATGACAATGCTATAGGTAATTCCCCAACCATATTACTGTTAAGTGTATCGACTACATGTGTGATCACGATAGGGGACAATACACTATTCAAAACTTTCCTCTATCCAAGAGAGGAAACAACTGCAATATAATCATCGAAACAAATCTCTAAAGATTTTATGGATTGTGATAAATAAGGTTTGATCATGTCAGCACATTTCTTAAAAATTCTTTCCACCACATTCATTGCAACATGAAAAAATCCTTATTTTTTCTTTTGACATTATCCAAAAGAAAGGTAATCAAGTCTAGAGAAATTGTCACTTTCTTCCAATATAAGGATCATAATTGTTTATATAGATGTGACTATATTCCCCAGATGATTTTTCCTTAGGACTAAAAGAAAATGTTGGAACATGTCAATTATCATATGATCACATTCTAAATCCAACATGATGATATAGTACCTCACATTACCCATAGTCAAGTATCCTAACTCCCGTAGCATACCAGTTGGTGGATTTGTCAGTGAGAGATGCATTTGATAGATGCACAGTATGATACACCGACATGAACACGTGTGTTCGACACGATACGTGTTGGATATGTCGATACGCGATTTTCGAAAAAGTACTGAAACGACACGTCACCGATACGTTAATTAAATTCTTTAAAAATCTTCATTTATATTGTATAATTTTAGTTTTATACTTATTATTAATATATTTGTTAAAATCTTTCAAACATGAATACTTATTTGTTGTTTACTAATGACTTTTAGGTAAAAATGTATAATATTTTAATAAAAAAGAAAAATAATCATGGCATAATGTCCGAGGAGTGTCGGTGACACGGACATGCTACCCTAGTTGAAGTGTCTGTACTAGAGATGATGCACTTCTTGATAAAATTAATGGAAAGATATCTTGTATTAACCAACTTAAAATTACCTCCATAAAAGCCTATTTCAAACCAATGGCATCCCTGTTGGAACTTTACCTACAATTAATCATATATAATCTAAATTAAGCAGATATCCGCTCAATTAAGCAATAAATAAGCAAAAAGTCCGAATAAGTGCATAAGTGTACTTATCAAGTTTAGCACGGGTTCCTTTGATTTCAGAATTTGAAGTTGGTTGTTTAATTAGGGTTGTGTTCAAATTTGAAAAGCAAATTTAGAAGTCCGGATAAGTGCATAATGCATGTAATTAGAAGTCTAGGAAGATTCCCTGGGAACTTGGTCAGGCAGTTGCTCTGAGATTTGATAGATATTGTTAGTTGTTACATATTGTAGTAGTATAATGGTGTGTAGTAATCTACATGATTTAAATCAATTTGGTTTAGAACCCCGAAGTTAATTAGATAATTTGAAGTTGGAATAGAAAGTGAAACCAAATTATAAATTGAGCCATTCCTGTCCAAGAAAATACTTTTATTTTTTATTTTTTTTATGACCGTGGATATCCGGGCCAACTCACGCGCACCTCGACTAATCCCACGGGACCCTGAAGTTTACAGCCGGATACTCACCTTAATGGCCCTGAGGGGACTCAAACTAGTGACCATTGGGGAGCAAACCCAAGACCTGAGCTACCCCTTAGGGTTCTGTCCAAGAAAATACTACTGAGTCTGGTTTTGGATTGTTGTGATCCTATACTGTACTGATCGATTTGTGTGAGATTTAAACTTTTAGTAACGTTTAGTATTCCTCTAGTCCCTATATTTTTATCATTTATTTCCACGTCGCTTGTGATCTTGAGTTTCTGACTTGTGTTGGAGAAATAAGAATGGTGCAGACAACCTAAAATCTGACTCAATGTTATCAGGTTATATTAGATACAAATGCAGCTGCTTAATGCAATATTATTCTAATATTGGGAAGGTTTGGTCACTCAATCAGATAAATTCAAATATAAAAATAACAGCAACAATAATAGAAATAATTGTTAGTATTGTTGTTCTTTTGTCATCATTGGTTGATTTCACTGCATTTTTATAGATGTAGCACTGAATTGAACTATGCGCCTTTCAATGATATACTATATTTATTACAAATAAGGTTTAACTTGTTGCTGCTGTTCTTTTATCATCGTTGTTATCCTTTATGTGCGTGTAAATCGGCTGGTTCTTTGTTGGGTCTTCTGGTTAGCCAAGTTCCATTCTAATTCTAAAATTGAGGTCTGGAGCTTTATAGCAGTTTTGAATAGTATCTTGTTGTTTTCGAACTGTGTATTTCTCATCTTTCATTTTATGTTCCTCAGATTCGATTGTTCTGATCAATAACAACATAACATGCCAGGAATTCTCTTCATCGTGCAAATGTCAGATATATAAGCCTAACTGTATATACGGGATTAGAATTTCTCAGGTATTTGTACACTGCATAAACTTTTTTCTACAGCAGACAAATATGTAGGTAATACATATCTCAACGATACAGTATCAATTGGAAAAACACACTGTCAACACTTCGTCCAAAATGATAGTTGCTGGTGTTTCTCCAATACTTCCGTGTTAAAGTGACTTCATTGCTTCTTTCACTTGGGGCTGAAAGCCTGTAACACCATTAGCAAAATTAGTATAAGCACCTTGCTCACAGTTTATATGAAATGTGTATTTGCTGTATGCACGAATAAAATGTACATCTCTCTCTTAATATCAGGTGTAGCTAAAGCTTAAGCATGAAGTTACACTTACAGCAAAAATGGTGGCATGGCCAGGATCGGCAAGGTGAGCAAAGAGGTTATCAATAGGTCCTGTTCCAGTGTAAATGTGTTGGAACCATGCTCCCATCACGGCCAACATGGCCAACCTTCCATTCTTGATCTCCTTTGTCCTCAACTCCTTTACTTTTTCAGGAGATCCAGATCCCCATCCAAGTGGGTCAAACCACAGGCCACCGGGGTAGCCAACATCAGTTCCTGTGAGCTTGTTGTTGGGGAAGATGGGGTCGGTGTTCACGCACCCAGGTTTGATGATGTCTGCCCAGCGTCTTCCCTCGGCCCAACCAATGAAAATCAATTCAACGATGAAGAGTGTTGTGGTATCAGTGAAGTATTCTTGTTCGCCAGCAGTGTACCATGAAGGAGTGTTTAGGACGCCAATCTTTGTCAGGAACTCAGGGATGAAAATACCTGCAGCACCTAACATGGCCCATCTGCAGTGTACAAGCTCTGCTTGCTGGTTCCATTTCAAGCTCTCGGGATCAGACGCTGTAAGAAATTTACATCAAATGTTCTTTTGTTTGAAGGTCTTTAGAACTCTTTGTTACTTTCTTTCGGATTAAGTGAGCCTTGGGTAATAATAAAACAAGAGAATTCTCTTGTATCATTCTATTATTTAAAAAGAAGTTCTTCTCGACATGAATATTTGTATAGGAGATCATGAAAGCAAACATATGTTTGGCTTGAAGCCTTACCTAGGCCAAGAGGATCGAAGCCAAAGTCTCCAGGGAGACTGCACGATAGAAATTCGATTAGATATTAAGAAATCCAAACATATGCATACTAAAGGTGCACTTAGGATGTTGGATTGTCGCTAAACCTGCCATCGAGCCACGGTGGAGGAGTGCTTCCAGGGAACCACAATGGTCTGTCAGGATCAGCTGCAGCACAAACAGTAACTGATCTCATTCCGGTCGATGTAGCATTCTTGCTTACTCTCAGTTTTCTCCCCGATAAGAACGAAGCCTTTGTTGCTCTGGTTGATGAGAGAGCAATGACTGCAATGGTCGATGAAGCACAGGCAGAGGCCGCCATGTCGACTGATATTTTGTTGACTTCTGTGTGTGAGAAGTGTAGAAATGAGAATCAGAATTAATGTGATAAAGGGGGCTTATCTTGAAGGATTGGAGTGTGGATATGGGATTGGCTGATTGAGTTGCCATGTGGATTACAGAATCTGACATGTTGTTCTCTACCTTCAGCTTCTTGATTTTGCCTTGGAAAAATCTGAATCTGGTGGTGCACATTCTTTAGTCCAAATGACACTGGTATGAGAATAGGTGGGTGTATTTAGATAGGCAAATTTGCTTTTATTTGTAAGTGAAAAAGGAAATCTTGATAACTATCAATAATTAACATTATGTTTTCAAGAATTGTATACAAAATTGGAAAAATCAGATCTTTTTTTTTTTTGGTATAACTTAGCCCAACCTTATAAATAACTTTTTGATAATTCATGTGAGTAATATTTTAATTGGGTAAAAAATCTGAAAATTCTCTAAACTTCACATGTACGAAAAATGTGTGTAACAAGATTTTATAAAATGTAACACACTGTGCTACAAAATATATTTTAAAAAATAAAAATACTATTTTGAGAATTAAAAAAAATATTAAAAGTGAGTACGAAATTAATAAAAAAAAATGAAGAGTAAATGTGGAATTAATAAAAAGTAATCAAAATTTGGAATGACAAAAAAATCTGCCAAACTCAATACCTGTGGGCCCCACCCCGAACGGGACGGAATTTACCCATTTAATCGGGCATTCAGGTCGGGGGACTTCGTCCCATTTCATTTTTTTAAGAATTCAATACATTAAATGAAAAATTCCATGAAATTTCATTAATTTTAATAAAAGATAACAACTAAGATTATTTAAGAAATATGACAAACAATAAAAATCTTACTTTACCAAATATATTTGAATAATTTAAAATTTAAAATTAAATAAATTAATTTTAAAAATTAATAAATATATTACTGTCTCATTTTAATAAATACAGATAATAAAATGAATTATCAAAAATTAAAAGGAAAAAAAATTAAATTAAACGGGTAGTAAATGGGGCAAGGCCACGACTAGCCTTAAAAGGTAACGAGGAGGGGGCTCGCCTTGACCCCAACCTGCCCATTGCCATCCTTAATCAAAATTTTCTGAAAAGTAATAATTAGGCCAAATTGAAGAACTTAGTTATGGGCCCTAATATGAGCAAACTGGGTTGTAGCTCTAGGATTGTGGCCTTGTCATACTTGAACTTGCTCTTGGGCTTGAATTAATATTTGGGCTGAATTTTGCTTTAGTTGCATTAATTTTTCCATTTCGATAAATTTATTTATTTATTTTCTTCCTTTGCTACAATAACACAAATTTTTTTACATCAATTCCTTCAAATCGAACCTTTTGGAGTCCAGAAATTGAAAAGAATAGTATTTCAATTTTAACTATGTTGTTTTTAAGTTTTAACTAATTTCGCGAAAAAAAAATGGTTGGGCCATGTTTTGATTATTTACCAACAAAATTATTTTTAAAGGTAGTAGTAAATTGGTCCAACATTTATGATTTGAAGCTAAGTTGAACAAACCATTATAACAAAAAATTACACCCTCTGGGGGTGAAGGTTGGGTGGGCTGGGGTGGAGACATAGGGAGAAATTAATTGGTAAGAGCAAAGAGAGAGAATACAAGGGAGTTTATATTATTTTTTTTTCAAAATAATACTATCTAGTATCAGTGATACTTGAGCACTAATTTATGTGACGGGTATAATTAAAGGTGAAATTGCACGATTCATTTAATTGTACCTCTTATTTAATAATACTTAGTTTTTTTTTTTTCTCAAGGTTGTCGTCTACATTCATTTGTAATTTTTATTGCAAATTAGATGGAGGGGTTTTTTTTTTTAGCTGTGATTTAACTCCGTCATATATTTTTTCTAATATTTAATTGGTAAGGTTGCGAAGAGTGTAACTCAATCGAATGCTCTTGTACTAAAGATTTACGGGACTCGGGATGAGACAGTAAAATTATTTGGTCAACAAAGCTCCCTGTCCCGGCTTGGGGATAGGGTTAAAAATCGGGACAAGCAGCATAGTTCTTATTTGGTAAAGAAAAAAATAAGAACGTTTAAGTCAAAAATCCTATCAAACTGCTATGTATAGAGTGACTTATTCATAAATAAAAAAATGTTTATAAAATGTAAAACTTAAAGCCACTTTGTTTGGTGAAAGTGGATAAAGGAAATCTGATTAAATCAATAGCCACATAGCACTAGATCTTATCCTTATTCATTATGGCCTCCTCATTGATTCCAAAGGTTATTCAACTTGGACACTTTGTCTTGTGACCCTTTGAAATCTTATTCTACTTGGTAAGACTTTGCTTTCACAATTGAATTTAGAGTTACTTGATAACGTGTCGTGTGGAAGATTATAAATACCCATTAATAAGTTAAAAGAAGAAAGGAAAGGGTAAAATATTATCTTCTAATATAATTGCGAAAGATTTGATTGGATCAGATGTTTCAAGAAATAGATCAAGAATTGGAAGTTAGGTTAAAATGGAAACTTGGGAAGGAATGCACAACAATTTTGACTAACGCGTAATAAATTTCGAAATAAATTCATCAAATATACAAATGATAGATAGCATTATTTTAATCGAAATCAGCTATTAGAGTAAAAAATTTTATGCACTTCGACAATATTTTTTTACTTTGATTCTTTATTTTATTTTTCTCAAGAAACATCTATTGATTTTTTTTCTCATATTTTAATTTGACATAATTTTTTATATGTCAACGGTCAATCAATTTAAATGTGATTTGAATAATTTAAGGGTATAATATTAAAATATTTGTCTTATTAAATGCTATGAGAGTGAGTTTGACTCTCTAAATTTAAAGAGTCAAATCAACTTTCTATTTTAAAAAGTGAAAACAGAGAGTCTCTTGAAACTTATATTTAAATATTAGCTCTTTAAAATAAAGAATATTTTATATTTAGATAGTCTGTTGGAAATACTCTAAAACCACATCCAAGAAACTCTCTATTTTTAAGGAGCGTATTCTACAATTTATAAAGTAAATTTTTTTAAGGACAATTCCACTTGTACATAAAAAAATATACATAAGGGTATCCACCCCCTCACATGGGGGTGAGACCCACTTAAATAAAAAAAAATAATCCAAGTGGGTCCCACCCCCCATGTGAGAGGGGTGGATACCCTTATGTAATCCTTTGATGTACCACTAGCATAATTCTTTTTTTAATTACTCCAACATGTTCTTTATATTTAGAGTAATGTTATTTAGTCTCATTGGGGTTATAACCTCATCTATGTGATTATTTCATTCAACCTATTATTTAATGACACATGAGCGTCACATAGAAGGGGATTATAATTTCAGTAGAGCTAAATAGTATTATTCTTATATTTAACATTTAATTTTACTACCCAGAAAATATTTAATATTTTTCCCTATATTTAGTTTCACTATCTCCCTTCAAAATTATTATATTATTTTTCTTCATTGAAAATTGAAATACTTTGAATGTATTTAATTTTAGAGAGTAAATTTGATTATCTTAATTTAAAGAGTTTCTTGAAGCATAATTTTAATAATCGACTCTTTAAAATAGAGAGCATTTTATATTTAAAGAGTCTCTTGAAAATATTATAACAAGATTAATGAAACTAATCAAAACCGAAAATATAGTCATGCTCAATATTGTTTACTAAGTCTCTGTTTGTGTAGATTCTTTAATTTATTTTTTAAAAACTCATTTAAAATTACACATTTTTCTGAATAAAATAAATTGATGTATAAATTTGTCTCTACTTTAATTACACATACTTAAAAAAAATATTTCACTTTTTACAAAATTTATTCTCAAAAAGTCTTATATCAAATAGATCTTAAATACACATTCGTTTTCCCTGTTATGCAGGCATGTTCTTGCTATTCGCATTGTACTTCTGCATTCGTCACTATACCAATGCTCTCGTTCTTCTCTCTCCTACTTGATTTTAATATACAGAAATTTCCTAAGTAGATGGAATTTCTACATGACGCAGATATGACAGCATCTTGTCCATTGTATTTTATTTGGACCCACATATATTTTAATTATGTTCATTGAATTTAAATTTCTATACCAATTATATATAAATTTTCTGTGCTCATAGCTCAGTTCTTTAATATACGGCTGTGTTTGATACATGTAATTTGTCATAGAATTAGGAAAATATTTTCCTAGTTTCTACTTTTGACTGTTTGATTAGCCAAATTTGCCCTGAAAAATTTTTGCCACCAATTTCTAATGTATAATCCCTTGAAGCACAAAAGCAGGAAAATATTTTCTTATGATTTTGGTGGAAAATTATTTTCCACCTTGTTGGGTGTTTTTTTTTTTTTTTTTTTAACTTTTTGGCAATGGAAATATATTCTAAATTCAATGGTAAAAAAATTTATCCATTTAATTGACAATTTGCATAAAAAACATAGCCAAACAAACATAAAAATTTTATGAAAATATTTTTTTTAATTTTTTTTTTACTTTTTGACAATCCAAACAAATTTTAATACAGATTGTAAAAAAACTATCCCAAAAAATAATCATTTGCATGAAAAACAAAGCCAAACGGATTAGGTGGAAAATTATACCAATCAAACACCATTAATACAATTCCCTCTAAAATAAATTCTAGGCAAATCACTTTCCTGCCAAATATTTTATTTGCCATTCATTTTCCATCTTCCTATCAAACACACCCTACATGATTAAATTTCTCAAGTTACACCTCATCGGGTCCCACTCAAAAAGAGAAATGCTTGTCAATTTCCACCCTATAATTTCTTCAACTCCGTGCCCTTTCATCTTTATATGGTTGCTGGGTCAACAAGCTACGGCGCAGTCTTTTAACATAATTGAGTTGTGTGGAAAATAAAGGCACAATGAAAGTATTAAATAATGTTTCATACGATGATTATAATCATCCATCAAACTCCATTATTGAAATTTCAGAAGAAAAAGAATTTGATTATTTTTGTTGGACCCATAAGCATATGATATTGTTTATTTGCCTGTGTTCTTCTGAGCAGCTTATAATCAATTATGTGTTTTCACATGCAAGTGGATGGAAGATTTTAATCACTAGTCTTTGTGTGCAAGCAATGTTGAGAATTTAATTCTACATTGAGATTATTTTCTATCAAGAAGAAAATATCGAGATATTAGGGTTCGTTTGATTGCAAATATGAAAAATGGGTGGAAAGAAAATGAATTATAGGGAATTGAATTACCTAAAATTCGTTTTTCTGAAAATTGTAATTAAATAAGATTTTTTTTTTCTATTAAGAAAGAAAATATCGAGATATTACATTCGATGCACCGGTTTTGAAAATTGTAATATTAGACATAATGCATGGATGCAACTAGTATTGAATTTGGCATTTTGATAAAATTTATAAATTCAATTAAAAAAAATCATTCCATTAATCACTAAGCCTAAATTTGAGCTCTATTTTTCCCAAAAACTCATTTTCAATCACATATTCACTCATAAAATTTTTTACACATAAATTAAAAAAAAATTTCTTATTTTTCAACCACACATACTCCAAAAAATCTATCCTAAAACTTATTTTTACCAAAAATGGGGCTGAAACAAGGCGTAATTTATTGTCCCAATAGCATGTCTGAGCTCGATTAATTTCAATGGCCAAACTCAACCAAATTTATTATAGAAAAAAAAATCATAATTTACGACTTGGTTGGCATTTTCTTATAATTAGTGCTTGTTTGGCAAGATTTTTTTTTTGCTTTTGCTTCTTTAGAAAAGCTTCATAAATAAGTTGTTTTTCGTTAAATTTCTCTAAAAAAACCATCTTCCAATTAAATAAAGTACTTTATAAAATATATAAATAGATTCAGAAGTAGCTTATCTATCTACAATCTACAATATATTAAAAGGGAGGATTGAGAAAACCTTTTGAATAAATAATTCATCCTTACATATTTACCCTTATCTAATTTTAGTTTTGCTAATAATTATTTATTAACATTAATTCCTTACATATTTAGATATATGTCCAATATACCATCATTTACCCCTCGTTTGACCCCCATTATGTGAGATTATAATTTTTTGAATAGTATTTTTTTAAAAAAAAGAATATGTGGTTAAAAAAGAATAAAAAATTGAATTTATGTGTAATATTATTTTATTGAATAATGCACGGTTGATAAAAAGAGAAAGAGAAAAAATAGATTATAATTTTAATGGGGATCAAACATGTGCTTACTTTGAGTTTTATTAATAATTAATTAATAAGATTAATTCAATTTATTCAACATGAAATAAATAAATAAATTCATTTTCTTTTCCATTTATCAATAATTCCCTAAATTAATCATGTTAATATTATATTAATTTTTATTAACAACTTTTATTATAAAAATATAACTTAAATTTCTTCATTCGGTTGAATTAGTTAGTTTAAAAAATAACATTCATATTCTCTTATTTAAATTGCTGTTTAATTTGGTTGCTTCACACATATCCTAATAATTAAATAATATATTTAATGTAATAAAATTAATGCATACAAAATGTTACTATGTAATTTGATAAAAAAAATATATTTTATGTTACATTTATCCTTATTTAAAAATTATTTTAATTGGTAGTCACATATGAATCCCCATGATACCTAAGTTTAGATAAAAAAGAGAACACCAAATGATAGAATACTTATATTTCCATTAAAAATTTTATTAAGTACACAAAATTATAACTGCAATAAACATTTATAATCTTTGCTCGTTTTCATATTTAAGTTCTCAATTATTTTTTCTATATTCTTATCATTATATGAAACTAAATAAATTATTTTAACATTATAATATATGTTGAAATTCTAAACCATCCACACAAAACATTAACAGATTAAAAATTTCAATATACAGGAAGAATGTACAATGAAGGAAGATTGAGAAAGTCTCTTGAGGGTAATTTTTGAATTTCCTACAAATTGAGAGCATGTGAGAGGGATTGAAATGACTATTTTTTAAATTAATAACTAATGTAAATAAATTAGAGGGAAGATGCATGGCTGCTTTGTGTTAGCACATACACTATGTAATAAACATAATTAAAATCATTATAACTATAAAAATCAACTTTCTCACTCTAAAACTATTGTCAATAAAAGCAATTTATTGTGAGCTAGCGCTCCTCAAAACTCAAAAATAGCCTAAACGATGTTTATATATGTGAATTTATTCATGTAAGACATTGGAGTCTAGAAGAAGTCGATTTGCATAAGACAGACTCTACAAAAAATGTGGTTGTTTAGTGACTATTTTTTTTATTATACTAAAAAGATATTGTAATTCTTTTTCCTCTCTATTTTTATTTTCCAAATCTTTTAATAATGTCTATCTAAATGATGAATATAAGCTATTTATAAGTTGATGAGTGTTGTGAATTTTTTATATTTTTATTATTTTAGCAATTAGTTAAGTTTGGTTCAAATTTCAATATAATTTTTAATATCTTGTAATTTCTATTTTAGATTTATCTATTACAACAAATCATTTTAATTGTGTATACACATTCGTTTGGGGCGTCCTAAGCACGTGCCGGCCGACGGTATATGTCCAATATACTTATGAATTTGTGATCATTAATAATATAAGCGTGATTTTATTATTTTATTTAATAAATATTTTTAATTAATTAAATATATAACTGATTTTTGAATTTTCTAACTATTTGTCTGATTTTTGAATTGAGGTAAAGATAACACCTGAAATATGATTTTTTTTTTTCATGCAAATATATAAATTTTATATCTTGGAGGTTTTTTTCCCACTTTTTTAGAGTGGATGGAATGAATCAATCACAATTTATTTGGTCAACACAAAAACTAGTACTAAATAAGGAATAGAGAGAACTATAATTTAGACGACATCATGGAATTAATCATTAATTCATGTTAGATACCGACATAACATCACATTACCATAAGCATGACTAAAACAAAGATTCTTTCACATTTTATTTTATTTTGGTTTTCTAACGTAAATGTATCGAAATGACTACAAAATTTAATATGTAAAAACTAGTATTAATCAAGAAAAAAAAAGGAGAAATTTTAAAATTTTAAAAAGCGTCATAGCCATAATTGTTAATTAGAGTTAGCTAGATACCTAACATCATATTATCATAAGCATAAGAAAAACTAAGAATATGCTTCTTCGTTTTTCTAATGTTTTTCCAGAGTAGATGAATCACATCGACCACAAATTTATTAGGTCAAAGAAAAAATTAAGAGTTAAATGGGGAAAAGAGAGAATTTAAAATTTAAAACACATCATAGAAATAATCATTAATTAGGTTTGATACGGATTTAATATCATATTATCAAAAATACAAGACCATTTTTGTTCACTTTTTTAGAGTAGATGGATTGAATACGCCACAAATTAATTAGGTCAATGAGAAAAAGAGAAAATTAGATATACAAAAAGACATCATTGAAATAATATTTTATTAATGTTAGATAACGACATAACAATCTACTATCATAAGCACAAGAAAAATATAGGAAATGCTATTCACTTTTTTTTTTTCATTTTTCTAGAGTAGATGCATGGAATTATCACAAATATAAGTGCCTCATTGGTACCAAAATTCAACTTAAATTTCTCTTGAATGATAGACTTTTGTTTAACGTGATTTTATATCGTAAGTGTACGGTTTCAAGTTTTGTAATAAAGTGATGAAGTGAAGAATGTTGAACCCACAGGGATTGATATCTGATTTTTATCGAGTACTATAATGGTTTAATTTTCACTTTATTTAGACAATCTCAATGGTATCAATGGTGTGAATTTTGAACTTAATGAAAGTTGAATAAAAAAAAGGGATTAGATGGAAATAAAATTCAAAGAAGTTATCAAGTTACAAATGCCCAGAGAATGATTTCATCACACTCTCAACAATGTTTCTCAACCTATTGTGTTACCTCAATCATATTTTCACAATTTATAGGCAAGAACCTCTAAAGTGATCATATTCCCTCTCTCGAGCGATAAATAGAATCTAATTCTATAATTTAATCCTAATATTTCTATTTCGAATTAAAAGTATAGAAATTACACATGCATGATTTTAAATCCAAATACGCCTCAAAGATTCGTATCTTCTCTCGAACTCTACGAAATCTAAGTTATGTTGTTTTAGATCACACCTAAATTTTCATCTCTCGAGCGTCAAAATTCAAGCATTAAATCATCTAATTATTGATCAGGTAATAGAATGCATTAAACACAACAATATAAATAAATCAATAGAAAATCCAAAGAAAATAACTAAATAAGCATCAAAACATGTTTCAAGTCGATTACAATCAAACCCTAGATCTAGAAAGTTTACTCATAATTAAATTGACAATATCCAAATGATTTTTAATAGAAAATATAGAGTAAAGAGAAAATAAATTTTTTTGAAGGTATTCCCCTTCGATTCTTCACGTTCTCTTCCGTTGATTCTTCAACTCTTGATATTCACCTCTTCAAAAATTGTTTCCAGCCTTACCAGATTTCGCCCAAGCAGTCTAGAAAATTACCAGCAATGATTTTTGATTTCTCTTGTGTTCTCTTAGCTGCCCAACCTCCAATACTAGGTCTAGATATTCCCTTTTATATGTGGTCGAGTTTTACGAGAGTTTTCAACAGATTTGGACCGAGAAAAGATGTTAAAACAACGTAAATTTGAAACCCGTAAATGGGCACCTTGGTGCCCAGCATTGGCGCCTTGGCGCCATGTCTCCGGCTGGTTTTGATGTATCTTCTTGTCGAGATTGGGCGCATTGGCGCCGTCATTGTTGTTCGGGTAAAAAAGGCAGATTGCGCTACCTTCAGTATTTCAATCATAACTTTCTCGTTCGGCATTCGATTGAGATGATTCAAGATGTGTTGGAAATATAACTCAAATGGTTACAACTTTGATTCATACATCCCTCTCCAATTTGATCGATTGTTATATCAAAAATGGGTTTCAATATGAGACTAAAAATCCGGGGAAAGACGTTTTCGGTTGGAAATTGATGTGTGATCATACTTTATTTATACTCCATCCCTTTGACATATTTCTTTATCCAATTGACTCCTACCACTCTCGAATCTTTATCGTGAGGTTCAACACAAGTTTTGAGTATTTATACTTTAGTACCCGAACATTGGATCTCTTACAATTTAGCTATTTTTCTCCAAATTTGCCAACTTTTCATATTTTCTTCAATTTCATCAACTTATACCAAAATATCAAAGCACACATTAAAACGTTCTAAAACACTCTCAAAATAATAAATTAAGTGGCATAAATGTCATGAGTGTGGAGCGCTTATCAGTAGAGGAGTTGGATTCGAATTTTGGGAGACGCGACATAAATCCTTGAGAGATAAGTGGGCGCAAGGCTCACCCAAAAGCGGACAGTACGTAAACTAGGTAATCAATAATTAGGATTAGATATGATATAACATTAGATTATCGTATTTTCTTCCATTTTACTTTAGTAGGTGGATCGAATTAATCACAAATCTATCAAGTTAGCGAAGGAACTACAATTAGTCGATGGAAAAGAGAGAATTTAATATTAAAATACATTGTAAAAAAAATGGTTAGATATCCATAACATTCTATTATCATAAGCACAAGAAAAGCATAGAGAATATTACTTTTTATTTATTTGATCATTTTTTGAAAGTAACAAGAAAAATAGAATTAGTCAAGGAGAAAAAGTGAACGAAAATTTAAAAAAACATCATAAAAATAGCCAATGATTAGGATTGGATACTAAGAGCTTGCTTGCAGGAGTTTTGAAAAATAAAAAATTGTGTCTGAGAATAAAGAAGCTACTTTTGCATATGTATTTAAAATTGTCTAAATTTTTTTTCCCTGGATGGATCAACTTTTAATTTGAGGAAGCTGCAATAAAATAATTTCCTCAGAAAACTCTACTATAAAAAGCAGAACAGAAGTATTAAAGAGGCTTATTATAAGCGCAAGAAACACAAAAGAATGCTTTCCCTCCCCACCCCTTTTTCCTTCATATTTCTTAGATTGGATGAATCAAATTGATCACAAAGAACTAGAATTACTCAATTGAAAAAGAGATAATTAAAATTTAAATAAAAAAAAAAACATGAAAGTTATCATTAATTAATTCGATATCGCCATGACATCACATTAACATAAGCACAAGAAAAACAGAGAAAATGCTGCTTCATTTATTCTTCTTCTTTTTCTTTTTAATATTTTTCTAGAGTAGATGGATCGAATTGACCATAAATTTATTAAGACGATGTAAAAAAATAGAATTAAACAACATAAAAGAGACAATTAAAATTAATAAGGCATCATAGCATTAATCTTTAATTAAGGTTAGTAATTACCGGCATAACATCATAGTATTTGTCCTAAACACATAAATTGATTGCAACAATTGGCCACTTTCAACTTAAAAAAACATATTTGGTCTTTAATTTGGACGGCACCAATCATCGTGTTATTTTTGTTTCATCTATGGTGGACCTTATCATTAATTAAAATTATTGGTATTAATCCTCATTAATCATTATAATTATTTAATATTTTCTAATTGCATTTCCAGGTCAAGACAATTTTAATCAAGAAAAAGTCGACAACAAACCCTAATTGTTGATTAGTCAAAGGTTGCATGCTTATGTTAAAATAAATAAATAAATAAAACTAGTCCTTTGTGATTCTAATAAAAACGTGATCAAGAAGTTATTACCTAGAAAGTGTTTGTATCGAGTAATGACCCATCAGTTGAATCAATAATTCATCGATTGAATCATTAAATCGAGGATTCGATGCTTCAAACATGATAATGAACAATTTGAATACGATAAATCCTAAAAATTATTATTTATAGTCATGATATTTTTTATCCATGAGTAGGGCCAAACTGAAACTCTATCCCCATGTAAGCTAGTTATCCTAGCGCCCGTTTACAAGATTTTTGCTTTTACTTTTACTTCACGTGAACGAGTTTCCTTAAAAAGTTTCCTTAATTTACAAAAAAAAACTCCGTATTCCGAAAGTACTTTAGAAGGAAATTACACTAGCTCAATTTTCTCTAAAATTTCTTCTACTACAAGAAACATTTTTATAAAATTAGCCCCACGATTTCAAAAGAAACTTTTGATCTCAGAACCACGTCAATCGAACCCTAATTATTGATTAAAAAAAATTCAAATCAAATGGGTTACAATAAAAAAAAACCTTTGACATTGACTAAAATATGACTTCTATAATGGTCACTGTCCAAAAGCTCCTTAGTTTAATTAGATTACTTACTAATTAAGGGTAATAAATTAATTTAAATTATCAGACGATTAAGGAACAAAAGAATGTTTAAACAGCTTAAGAATCACGCAAAGTTTGATAAGCCAGCAAGAGTTACTCACTCAGATTCTACACGACCCTCGACGTGCAATTATGTCCTTTAATTGAGGAGTTGCTAAATGCGTTAAGCAACGTCATCTTCTAATAACACCATTTACGGTTCGTTACGTTAAATCCTCACAAATCCCGACTAATTTTTTAATTAATTGAATAATCCTTCAATTATTAAGATTTCAATCTAACCTTCTAATAAATTATATATAATTATTTGATATACTGTTGCCTTAGTTTTACAAATATAGTTTGCTTATTCTCTCTTCTTGTCCTTTTTGTTTCTTGGGTTCTACACGAAGATTTTGTAGTTAAAAACCTGCAAAATTTTACATTTAACGACGAAATTTTTTATCCTGAAATTTTTTACAACCACCCTTCTTCGATTGAGAATAGTCGAGACATTACAATAAATTCTGACCTAAATGACATTTCTTTAGAGATTGATCTGATTAATTGTTGACACGTGAGGGGACGTTAAACATTTATTCAGTGTTTAGTCGAGTTTAGACCTAGAAATAAGTAGAAATTGTGAAGTTTAGAGTTAGTAACCTACCACAAATTATTACAAAGGTGTGATTGTGATCAATTTCATTATTTACATAAATTCATTTTATTTTTGAGCAATTTCACCATGGCTAAATTTATTTAACCAAAAGGGCCCCACGTGCATTTTCAAAAGTGTTTGAATCTCTCAATTAAAGGACAAATTAAAAGGAAAGGTTTTTCATCTTTTTGGCTTTTGGGCTGTATCGATAAAATATAATTTAATTTGACGGCACCAACTCTGATCTACCATGTCGAGGCGCATGCTAGAAATTGTTAACATTGTTGTCCTAATTCCACAATTATTCCACATCAGTCTTAGTCATGTATACAAACAAATGGTTAATCCAGGACCTGATTCAAAGGATTCAATTTAGTCAAATTTCAAATAGTTTAATCTAATTTTCTCAAATATTTCTCCACACATTTGTTGCAGTGTGAATAATCTCTAGCATTCAAGCTCTCCCTCTTTCTCTAGCAAATTAGTGCCTCCACGGCCCCAGGGCACATCTGAATTGGCAAAAGGAGGCAGGAAAAAAATTTACATAACTGTGGTCTTATGTTCGATTCTTAGGAGGAGAACTTGGGAACACAGTGAAAACGCATGCTACTTTGGTCAATTTCAGACATAATCCTCGATTTACCCCTCTACCAAGGCCTAGGGCCAGACAGATGGGGACGCCAGTAATGGGGCGTCATCCAAAAAAAAAATTAGTGCCTCCACACACTTTTTTTTTTTTTAAAAAACAATTTTCTGTTAAGAAATAATTTTATGTTTATGTCGAAAACTCCACTTAATTCGCTACCTAACTTTAGCTTTTTTTTTGGCACCTTCTAATATTATTTTTCTTGAATTCTTTTTGAGCTTAACAAGAAAAATTTGTTAATGCAATTGAATAGTCACTTGTTGCACCACTTGAGACTTGACTCACATTCAAGAAGTGAAAAGTGGTGAGATTATAGAGATAATAACATTAAGGATCGTGTTATCTGTACATGTAGCTTGATAGATGTATATCACGATTTGAATTTTTGCAATTCAAATCGGTCAACAAATGCACGCCACACGTATATCTGTAACACAACAATTGAAATGGATAGTTCATATTGGTATCAGATCTATTCCCATGTTCTGATCTTTTCATTTTTTTACCCAAGGTCAGAACATTAAAAATAGATATTTGTGGCCCCTCATGAGGTGATCAAATTGATGGAATAGGTGAGCGCGGAGGGCTGTGGTCACTAGTTCGATTCCTGCTATCAAAACTTTCTTGATCGAACTTGTTGTACTACTGAACTCGCCTAATATGTTTAACTTAATTGACGTTGTTCATAAATTATTGCATCACTCAAGAATTTACTCAGTCTCCACTCAAAGATTTTTGTGGACACCCACGACATGATTATAATAGATATTTGTGGACACCCACGACATGATAATAATTTGAACCCTCAAAAGATTTGGTCAAATTTGGTCACTTCAAGAAAAATGATTGCAGTTGAAATCAATTTACATCTCATGCTCTCCAAGTGTAATGACAAAGATATCCTTGATAAATTTTTAGTTCACTTATCATGCACGTAAAGGCGAGTTAACATTTGTCCCCGACTGGGGAGGCAAAAAGCAATCTGATTTGCTTACACGGCCGAGCATAGTTAGATTCATAATATATTGGGAACATAAATTTGCAAAAAAAAAAAAAAAAAAAAAAAAAAAAAAAAAAATTTCTATTTAGTATATTTTAATAAAAATTTATGAAATTTATGTTTGGAAAATTGATAAAAGTTGTGAGTTACTTGAAATTTTGTAGTTGTAAACGAATTTCAAAGAAAATAAAGGTTTGAAAATGTGGATCAAATATGAGGTTAAATAAGGGAAAGTACGTCACTGAAATTGTAATCACTGTCGTGAATCAAAACTCGGCGTGTCAGTCAAAGGCTTCACGCTTGTGCAAAAGCTAAACATACGATATGATGATGTCAAAATTAGTCAATATCATAGTCAAAGATTAGATCAACGGTGTTGATCACATCTTTTTCCTTGATCTGCTGGCATTGCATGGGTTGCTAATTTGCTATGTTAGGGTTTATCTACACACAATTATAATTGATAATCTTAAAATTACTTTGACATACTATTAATTTAATTAAAAACGAAAATAAGTGATAAGCAAAATTGGCTTGGACAATACTCATCAATTGGTGTACTCATCACGTGCGTGGGCGCGTTCAAGAAATGGAATATGCGTTAAGCAACATCCTCTGTCCAGCCAGAGCTTGTTTTTGTTTTAAATTAAATTAAATAAAATTAATTAATTATATATGGCCAGTTTCTTGGAATTAATGCTAAATCGAATTGACTCTATACCAGCTTGAGGTATATTATAAAACATGCTAATTGACTGATTAAATTAGAATTCTTAATAAAAAAAAAAAAGGGGTATTCAATTATTCAATTATGGGGTATTCAATTATTCAATTATGTGACCTGTCCTACAAGATGATGATTTGTTTCAAAATATCGAAAATCAAATGCTCATTTGAACCGTAGATATATCGAACTGATCAATTCATTAAACTTTTTCAAGCTTTGATATTCACTGAGACTCAAGATTTTAACTTAAAATTTGAATTCCATAAGCTGTACGTAATGAGAATGAACCGAGAGATGTATCGGATCAGCCAAGGGGGTCGAAATTGGCCGGCTACGCATTCATTTGCGTGTCTTGGTTCCACCATAAACCAGTTTACAAATTACAATCCGACAAATCATAATCTCGTACTACTAAAATATATAAGGTAACAAATTTTAAAACTACAATTAACTAGAAAAATGTGCAATGCTTACATCCCGCAACAAGATTTTATCATAGAGTTATATTTTTTAAAACTCACATCTCTCATTTCCTTCTTTATTAAGAAAGTAATCTCTACGGAGGAAATGCTAGGACAATTTGTAAAAATCAGTGTTATGAAAATCGGCCCTTGAATTGACCGAATATAGAAGGAAAGTAAGGGGGTGTTCTCTTTACTGTTTTCGGGTTGTTTTCTATTTTCGATTTTCCAAAATATTGAAAATGCGTTCTCTTTCCCATTTTCGAAAACGAGTTTTTGAAAACGATTGAAAATTTTGTGAAGAAAACAGAAAATAATTTTTTTACGTTTTGGCTATTTTCTTCACAAATATGTCAAAACTCAAAAAATACGGGTTGTGAAATATTTTTTCAAAACGACAAAAAGAACGAGTTTTTAACAATCTCAAAATGGACACCCAAAACACAAAAAGAATTCAAAACTCAAGACACAAAACTGAAATACGAAGAGAACGCCCCCTAAATAGTTGAATGCTATCAGATTTGAGCACTCAAAAATAAATAAATAATAAAAAAATTATGAGGTGAATTGACCTGTTCTTGCTGCGAATCATCCAATTTTTGCGTGAACTAATCAATTCTTGTTTAGTTTTGATAGTTTTCAAAACAATAGTCAAACGATCGGAACATCAGCGGAAACTGCTTAATAAGTTGATAAACTACCCACTCTTGCATGATTTGGCTAAAAATAAGAATTTTAGTAGATTTTGATCAAATTTAATATTAAAAAGTCAATAAAATTGTGGATACTATAAAATATATGGTTGAAAATAAATTTTTAAAAAAAATTTATGGCCAAATATGGACTTAACGTTAAGTCGATTTATCGTGAGGAGAAAATAGATAGTACAATTAAGTTGTAGTAGTCGAAATTAAGCACTTGTTTGAGCCCCAATAAGTATTTTTTGAAAAATGTGTTATTAAAAAAAAAAGGGTGTTTGATTCCTATTTTTTTAAATATATTTTTTTCAACTACACATTTTTCAATAATAATATTACATTCAAATCCAAAAAAATCTAATTTTTTAACCACACATTCTTCATCAATCTATTTAAAAAACATACTTCCAATTTAATAGGGCTCAAGCAAGTCATAAGGGAAAAAAAAATTGATTTACATGTAAAATTATTTTATGAGCAAATAAATAGTTTAAAAAAATAATATATTGAAAAAAAGAAAGTGAAACATAGATTAAGGACCTGTTTGAGCCACATTATTTCAAAAAAATACATTCTTAAATAGTGATTTGACATTATTTCAGTTACACATTTTTCAATAAAATAATATTACAGGAAAATTCAAAATTTTCTTTATTTTTTAATTATACATTTCCCATCAATACATTATTTAAAAATGCATTATTACCAAAATAATGTGGCTCAAACAGCTTCTAAGCTTCTGTTTGATGGAGATTAAAATTAAATTTTTGTTAAATTTTGATAAAAGTTGATAAAATATATTGTTGAAATATTGTGAGACCAATAAAATATGTGATTGAAGCAAATTTTTGATTTTGATTTAGGGTGTGTTTGATAGAAAGATGGAAAATGAATGGCAAATAAAATATTTGGCAGGGAAGTGATTTGCCTAGAATTTGTTTTAGAGGAAATTGTATTAATGGTGTTTGATTGGTATAATTTTCCACCTAATCCGTTTGGCTTTGTTTTTCATGCAAATGGTTACTTTTTGGGATAATTTTTTTACAATCTGTATTAAAATTTGTTTGGATTGTCAAAAAGTAAAAAAAAAATTAAAATAAATATTTTCATAAAATTTTTATGTTTGTTTGGCTATGTTTTTCATGCAAATTATCAATTAAATTGATAAATTTTTTTACCATTGAATTTAGAATATGTTTCCATTACCAAAAAGTAAAAAAAAAAAAAAAAAAAAAAAAAAAAAAAAAAAAAGGAAAAAAAAACACCCAACAAGGTGGAAAATAATTTCCCACCAAAATCATAAGAAAATATTTTCCTGCTTTTGTGCTTCAAGGGATTGTACATTAGAAATTGGTGGCAAATATTTTCCAGGGCAAATTTGGCTAATCAAGCAGTCAAAAGTAGGAACTAGGAAAATATTTTTCTAGTTCTATGACAAATTAATTGTATCAAACACAGCCTTAGATTAAAATTTATGCACCAAATACGGGCTAAATGTCGTTGCTTTTCGTACACTCACATTTTCCTAACATTACACCTTTTTCATCCCACGTGGCACGTGCATGCAGACGCCACGTCAGATCATGACGATCCGAAGAGAGTACAAACATTTGCCACGTGCTTCTTTTATAAAAGAGCCGTGCCGTACGAGCCTGTTCCTAAACCTCCCAACAAATGTGGGCCCAAGAAGACTCAACTGCACACCTCCTTTAACAAACTCGCCCACATTAAGCTCCAAGGATCGTATTCTAATTTCTAGCTTTAAGAGTTGGGATTCAATTTTGCTGTCTCTTTTCTTGTTGATTAGCCCCCTCCATTATTTTAAATTATTATGGGTGAAATAATATTTTTTTATTTGAAGAATGAGTTATTAAAAAGAAGATTTTTTTTGATATACGTGTAATATTATTATATAAAAAATTGTACAGTTAAAAATGAGAGAGAGAAAAATGAAATTTAATTTAATGGGGGCCAAACAATACTTACGTGGTGGTGTCTATCCGTACTCGATTGTGATCTGATAAAAAAGTTCGAGATTTATCTCGACTTTCCAAAAACATGATATGAATGTCTTTAGAGTAGATTATAAGCTACTTTTATGTATTACCATATGATTGAACAATTATTTAAGAATTCCATCAGCGACAAATGAAAATTTTTTAGGTCTTGTTCAGTAGAGATTTAAATTCAATTTTAATTAAAAATATAGCCATTTTGTTTGACTTTCATCTCACGAATGAGATCCACTAACGACTAATTTTTCAATTAAAATCTAATTTAAATATCTACCAAACACGCTCTTATTCTCTATCGGCTTATCTTGAGATTCATTAAACATTATTTGAGTCACCTTTAAGCAGGTTTGAAGCTACTTATAAGCTTGATTAGATATAGCACATGTAGCTGGAGTGATTTATATTGTGTATGATGATCGGCTGAAAGTTCTCGACAATTTCTTTTAAGAAAGAGAAAAAGAAACATGCTCGCTAATAGTATATCAAGGCTTTCTTGAACATGTTTTATCATGCTTAAAAGTAACTTAAAAATTACTATTTTAAAAAAGTAAAAATTAAATTATCAATTTCAATATGAACAAGGGCTTGAAACTGTGACTCCAAATAATAAGACAAAACCATGTGGTTTTAGCGATTACTTAAGTGATTATGCGTAGAGTGAAAATTAATTTACCAAGTTAAATTGAGATTCGCGTAGTCACTTTCTTCAGTTCTACATCATGATGTAGAACTGCGATTACTTAGTGATTATGCATTTATACATTGACTTATGTATTTTCATATTGCATTGAGCTCGTGCTGTTTCTACACGCACGAATAAGCAAGTAAAAAATGTAATTCAATAAATCGGTAACTCCAAATATATGCAACATCAAGACAACTCAACAACGACATTCTATCCACCGACCACTCGATAAAAAGCCTGCTATTTCACACATGCTTTTCAAGACCCGAATGTTATAACTTAT
Source organism: Osmanthus fragrans (assembly GCA_019395295.1). Taxonomy (NCBI): domain Eukaryota; kingdom Viridiplantae; phylum Streptophyta; class Magnoliopsida; order Lamiales; family Oleaceae; genus Osmanthus; species Osmanthus fragrans. Next base: position 30,525 of record JAEDXY010000077.1, on the reverse strand, counting down.
TTTTAAAAATATTATTGTTGTTATTTTATCATTATGCATCATGTCAAGTTGGAGTTTGTCCCTTGCCTAATAAGATTCGAACAATTCACAATCTTTAAATCGTCTTTATAAATCGTATCTTCAGGACACACTGACATGTGGATTTTATAAACGCAAGGTAAATTTTGAATACATGGCTTCGATAAAATAATATTTTTAGTAGATTTTGATGAAAGTTGATAAAATATGTAGTTGAATAGTAGATAAAAATAGTGACTCGCCGAGTCTTTGAAATATAAGATTGAAAATAAAATTTAAACATAAACTTAATTATCTCTAAAACTTGTGATAGGAATTTCACAAGAATTTTTAATAAATTAAAATAAAAGCCCTCTATCTTTTTGAAAAGCAAGAAATATATTCATTTTACTTTATCTTAAGTGGAGAAGGTATTGCAGTAAAGAAGACACTTGACACTATCCTTCACCATTGCTTCCAAATCTAGATTTTTCAAGCTACCATTGGCTGCCTATGCATCAATCCACAAAATATTATGCCACGTGTCTCTCAGTTAGAAAACCTAATCCTATCTACGGACTACGGAAATGTATACTACGTCGTACAAAACGACTCCTTTCCACGCGAAATACACATGCATGCATGCACGTACAGATAAAAGTCACGGGTACACGTTAAGGTAATTTAAATTGTTATTAGTCAACTAATCAAATTAATAATTAGAACTTATAAAATATTTCACCTAAAGATTAAAATACTATATAACTTTAATCAGATAAAATATCTCACCTAAAGATTAAAATATTATAAATTATTAATCAGTGTTCAAAAGAGATAATAAGCATTTTATATTTGGCCCCTGTTTGATTAAGATAAAAATTTCGACCTGAAGTAGATTTTGATAAAAAAAAAAAAAAAAAAAAACTGTGGTTGAAATATTGATAAATGTTGTAAATCCCATGAAATGTATAATTGAAAATGAGTTTTATGAAATATGTGCTAAATTAGGCTAGAATTGTATATGTAAGATTTTTATAAATGTACATAAAAATTGTACATACAGCTTAGACAAGATATCGTGTTGTATCCTGTCATTGGACACAGTTCAAAAAATGCAGTGTTGTCAGCCAATGCAGTGCTGCCAACACTGCATCTGACACTTGTATAGGGTGATTCACTTTGTACGAGTAACAAAATACTTATAAATAAGTGATCAAGAACAAGAACTTCGATTTTTTTATTTATATTGTACAATATTGAACTATTTTATCGACAAGTTTATATTGACAGATTAGATATTTCCTTTTTGTTAAGGTAAATTTCCACGTCGTAAGTATAAAAACAAAAATCTACTAGCTTCTCATTTTACAAACTTAAACCTTTGTAGGGAAGGCCGGACGTTGAGACGAGTGCGGCTATTGTGGACAGACGACTTCTCCAGAGGTGGAGATGGTTTCCAAGGTTTCGAATCTAGGAAAAGGGGAAGCAAGATAGCCTGCTAGTTTGGGGTTGGAGATTGTGCGGCCGAAGGTGGATTTCACAGCGGCGATTTTAGAGTTCCAAATGGAGAAGTTGGGAATAACATGCACTTGTCTTCTGCTTTTGTCCCTTTTCCCTCTGTATTATTATTATTTTTAAATAGGCCATGGCACGTCATTCTGTGAAGCTTCTTTCTGCACGTATAGCACGTTCGTAAAAATTTATGGGACATGATAAATGAAGAAATTCTTGATAAAGGAAGAGAAAAATAAGATAAGGTTTAGCCGAAAAACAAAAAAGTCGACATTTTTGACTTGTTGGAGAGTGACATGTTGAAATATATAATGCAACTCCCCTCCCTTAAGCTAAGGGAACCCAACTACCTAAAGTAATTGAGATGCCTAAGTTATTCGATAATTATCTCAACATATATAACATAGTCAACACCACTAAATTATTAATGAATTTGTAAATAATAAGAATAATTAATGTCAAAATCATATTAATCTGAAGAATTATTGTTAACGTCGAATGTGTGGTTAAAAAAATTTAATTTTTTTATAACATTAATATCTCTACATAAAAAGGAAAATGCTCTTTTTTCCTATTTGGTGAATAAAAAAGTGTATATTTTTGCACTGAGAAATAATCTATGCAAGTTGCTTCTTCAGATGTGGTTATTAGAGACATGTAGGTCCCATGTGGGTTGACATGAGTGGTCAAAATCGCCCCCCTTCAGATTCACGTCATCTCCCAACTTATCCACGCCTGATTCACTCTTTTCCACTATTTATTATTATTATTATTTGTGAAAACTCATTTTTAAATTAAAATCAAGCTGATTAGGTTCGTAATATATATTATTTAAAGATCTCTAGTAAAGTCGTATAACCTTTCTAAGTTATCAGTAACAGTATGCTAAACACCGATAACACGACATATTTATTCATTATTCATTAACAAATTAAATTTGACATATTATTCAATAACGAATAAGAAATTTAACTCAAATCTCAAAACCCACCATAATCGAACAAAGTTTTGATTACATAACAACATTTGAACTTACTCAAGATGTGTAGATCTCATGAGAATTTCTTTTCGATCAGTGAAGAGACTTATCTTCAATTAAGTCCCTGTTTATCGGTTATTATTTGGTTAAAATAATGTTTTGAATTGTGATTTTTAGGAAAAAAATGTAGTTAAAAAGTAAGGAAATTTTTTGAATTTATTCGTAGAATATTTTATTTTGTGATGTGTAATTAAAAACGAATATATAGAAAAAAGAGTTTTTAAATAATAATTGTCAAATAATTTAAAGAATAAATAGATTTTTTTATTTTTATTCCGAATGATTGTTTGCAGAAAACAAAAAGTATTATAGGTACTTCCCGGCACGTCTCTAATTTGACGTGACCAAAATTGTTAATTTAACCGGCGACGTGACATCGGAACAGCGCTTTTTCCGTAAAACACGCGACTGCTATATTGGAATTAAGAATTTAAACAAAGCCAAACACGTTTTTTATTATTATTCTACACCTCTTAGAAAGTGAAAGCTTTGACCTTAATTATACCACTAATCCATTCTATTATGCCTTTATTTTCATTGTGCACGAAAGTAAATTCAAACTTAAACTTATTTCCTTGAAAATGATTTCTATAATTAGTTTTATACTAACAAAACCTATTTTTCTAAGAAGTAAGACTATATTTACTTTCTTGAAAAGTAATTCCTAAGTACATAAAATTTCCTTTAACTAGTCAAAATATAATTTCCAAATAGGTGTTACGCCTCATCCTACGAGGCAGACCACGTGACAATCAGTTAAGCAAAGATAAAGCAGGAGGTCATGGAAGGTCCATACTTCATCTCACATTGCTTCCTCCACATCTCTTCCACATGGTTGGGCAATTGGAGGAGGTGTTTTGGCACATCCTTCATAGTGATTGACCACATCGTCGACGTGATATCATTTCTTTCAAAGTGATCCTTCCGAGATGATATCGCTGATCTATGACAACCAAAATCGACACATTTTAACTAATGAGTTGTCAATATAAGATCACGTGTCGAGCATTCAATGGACACTACTTCTTCTCTCTTTGTGTAAAAGCTCACATTCGTGCATTCCAAATGTAAGGTAATATTCACATGACACAAATTTGGCATTCTCTCTTCAATCATGACACTCAATTTCTCGCTCATTATGTCTCTTCCACACCCATATATGCATTCATCGTTTTCCTTGAGCGTTAAAATATTCGTCGATCATAGCACCCTGTTGGAGCAATGGTCACGAGCAGTCTAACACGGTTGTCCAAATATGCATGTAACATATACGTGAATGAGATAGGAGTTGTGATGTGTTGGTCACGCGGCATCTATAGATTTCAAGGACAACATAAGATGTCGGTAATCATTTATTAAAATTTGTGACTGAAAGATTATGTACATAACAATGTAATACATTTCAAGTATCTTGGTGTGCGAATGTGCAATCACATGTCAAAGTCTTTCTATTGACAATGTGTAATAGCATATTGATCTCGACACCTTCAATCAGGGTGTATCGTCATATAATAAGCTCAAGATCAAACTCTATGCTATATGATCGTTAGATCAACATTATATCATTGGATCATCAAAACCTTATCTCGTGCCACATCAAAATTTGTGGAGCACATTTTTTTCGAAAAAAAACTATCAAATAAGCACGAGAGAATGCTCAATTTGCATTCACTTTTGACTAGGTAATGTATTGACAATTCATCTGTTACCAGAAATCGTTGTTTTGTGCGTGGAATCAGCTGAAAAAACCAAACAAAAGGGTAAAATAGGAACCACAATTTATGCATAAAAATGGCTAGTAAAAACAAACAGCAGTAACTGAACCTCTGTTAGTGCTGAATCACAGCTTTGACCTTCGGTGGGTAGCTCATCCAACACAAGCCCAGAATTTGCCACTTAAAACTTGTTTAGTACAAAACTATCCCCACTCTCACAAACAAAGCGTTACATTTACGCACTAATCAACATTCATAGTTTCTTTCTAATATTAATCACTCGATTATTCAGTTGTTCTAAACCGGTAATCCGAAATTAGTGCATTGTGTTTAAATTCTATCTTCAAAGTTAGCTACTTACAATAAAATTAACTTCTTTTATAACGAACCAATTAAAATTAGAGAGGAATTACTCTTTTACGTTCAAATTCTATTTCGATACTGACTGGAGTAAGTTGCTAACTTACAAGTTACAAAAAAAATTTAACTACTTTTTAAAAAAAAGTTACAAATCTCACTTTCAACAAAATTAACTGCTTTTAAAACAAACCCATCAAAATTGGAGACAAATTACTTAATTTCGTTCAAATTCTATTTTAATACTAACTAAATTCAGTTGCTCAAATGCAACAAAATTAACTGCATTTAAAACAAACTCATCAAAATTAAAGACAAATTACTGTATTTCGTTCCGAATCTTCCGATTCTATTTTGAGATTAACTAACATTGGTTGCTCATTTATATCCAAACTAATCGCCTTCAAATAAAGATGTCAAGAGAGGGAATTTGACTCGACAAAATCAATTCGATAGCACTTTCACATAGCAATTTAAATATTCTTTAGAGCATGTTTTGGTGTGAGTATGGTTCGATTTGGAAGAGAATCAGATAAATACAGATGATAATCTATACAAGATAAATTAGTTGGGGAAGAGGGAAAAGAAACGACGTCGTGTTTAAGTTCAAGAGTAGGGCGGAAGAGGGATCTGGTCAACGCCGTTTGACCATGTTCTATGGATTAGGGATGGCAATTTAACCCGCCCCGCCCCGTCCCGACGGGGCCCCGCCCCGAATGGGGCAAAAAAACCCTCCCCGATGGGTTGGCGGGACGGGGGCGGGGCGTCTGGGGTCGCCCCGTGGCGGGTCACGGGGTGGGGCGGGGTAAGGATGCCCCGCCCCGAACCCGCCGCGTGAAAAAAATTTAAAAATAGAATTTTAATAAATGATTAGTTTTATTTATAATTTTATAACATGTTTCTAATCCAACAATTATATTATACAATTGTCAATTAAAATTTTACATAACTAACAATTGTTTATATAATTTATAAATTTGGTCATTCAATCTTTTTATTATAAATTATATAATATGAAATTTTGAATCATGATAGTTAAATAAATATTTTTTACTTTTGAAAGATTTATACCAATTAATTAAAGTAAGTTAATATCTTGATCGAAAAAACTAGAAAAAAATTTAAAATATATGGAATGATCTTTAGGTTTTGGGTTAAGGGTTGAATTTTAAATAATAACATAACTCGAATTTTGAAAATGTAAACAATAATAATAATAAATAAAAAAATAAAATAAAAATTAAATGGGGCAACAAACGGGGAAAATTCTTGCCCCGTCCCTGCCCCGATCCGCCCCGCGCCCCGCCCCGTCTAAGACGGGGCGGGACACGGGGCGGGACGAGGTTAGAATGAGACGGGGCGGGGTGGGGTGAAGGTGCCCCGCCCCGAACCCGCCCCATTGCCATCCCTACTATGGATAAATAAAGACAAAAGCGAAATAAATAGGGTAATATTGTAAATTCGTATATCTGATTTTATTTAATTATTTATTTGTTCGGCTATGTTATTGTAATGTTTCCTTCTTTTCACTTCCCTCTCCCTTATATATAAACCTTCGACTTCTCTGTGTCTCCTTGGAGATAGAAAGAAAGATAAGAGAGATAAGAGTGAGGGATGAGAACAAGGAGAGGACAGTGTTATCCCAAAGTGCATATGTGTTGGGAAAATGATAATAGAGCGGTAAAGAGAAGAGTTGAATTCGGTAGAGAACAAATGGGTTGCCGGAAAAGATTAAAGGTCTCGCCGGAGACTGCCGGAAAGTGTGATTTCTTCGATGCCTTGCCTGACGATCTTGTCCTTTCGATTTTGTGCAAGCTCAGTTCCACCGCTGGATCCCCCACCGATTTCACCAACGTTTTGATAACGTATGAATTTCTATCATTTGATTTGTTTTTGGACAAAGAAATGATTTTTACCGTTGATTTGTGAGCGTTTATCTTTGAATTTACTGGGTTGTTTTTTCAATTAACAGATGCAAAAGGTTAAATGGATTAGGTCTCCATTCGCTGGTTTTATCCAAAGCTTCTCAGAAAATGTTAGCAGTGAAAGCCAAAAACTGGTCTGAGTCGGCTCACCGATTCCTCAAATTCTGTGCCGATTCCGGGAATGTTGAAGCCTGTTACACTCTTGGAATGGTAAATATAAAAGAAGCATTTAATTTAATGATTTTTTTTTTTTTTTTGGAAAGATTGCATTTAATTGAAAAACAATTCATAATATTCACTGAGATTTATTGTATTGTTCGCCACAGATTCGATTCTACTGTTTGCGAAATCGAGGCAGCGGGGCGTCTTTGATGGCAAAGGCGGCGATTAGCTCTCACGCGCCGGCACTCTACTCTCTAGCCGTTATCCAGTTCAACGGTAGTGGTGGCTCAAAGAACGACAAGGACCTCCGCGCCGGTGTGGCGTTGTGTGCACGCGCAGCCTTCCTGGGGCATATTGACTCCCTGAGAGAACTTGGCCACTGCCTGCAAGACGGTTACGGAGTCAAGCAAAACATAGCAGAAGGACGCAAATTTCTCGTTCAGGCCAACGCCCGCGAATTAGCCGCCGTTTTAGCTGCGACACCATCAGATGCTCCGGCTTCCAGCTCGTGGCTGACATGGAACCCCGTTGAACATCACCGCCACCTGATTGGCGCTGGATGCCCTTTGTTGAGTGATTTTGGATGTAATATTCCGGCGCCGGAGCCTCACCCGGCGAGCCGGTTCTTATCAGAATGGTTTTCAATTCGGGGCGGAAACTCAAGCCCAGGGCTCCGTTTGTGTTCTCATACGGGCTGCGGGCGACCCGAGACCAGACGTCATGAATTTCGGCGGTGTTCTGCATGCGGAGCCGTGAATTATTGCTCACGTGCTTGCCAGGCGCTGGACTGGAAATTGCGCCACAAGGTGGAGTGCACACCCGTCGAGAGGTGGGCTGAGGAAGAAGGTGAAAATGAACCTAATGGTAACGGCGGAGATGTTGACGGCAACGGCTACGAGGCAATGGTGGAGAGTTAGAGTTAACGGTAACGGTAACGGTAACGGTAACGGTAACGGCAACGGCAACGGATTTGGAAAAGAGATAGATATACTGGGATGAAAGAGAGAGTAGAAAAATTTTGGGGAGGAGAAGATATTTAACTAATCTTTTGATGTGGTCCATTATGTTTTTTTGTACAAAATACAGGAACTCAGCCAAAGTTTACCGTTAAAATTGCTCCTTTGGTTTGTTTTGTTTAACAGAGCGGATACAAATTGTAAATTATTGAAAAACGTAAAAAGTAAATTCATTATGTTGTCGGCTGCGATTTAAAATAACGTATGAGACATAGACATGAAGTTCGAGTGTAGTTAGAGACATTAGGGTTGTTTGATAACCAAATTTTTTTCGGAAATTAGGAATCGTTTTCCATCTTCCTGCTTTTGCGCTGTTTGATAGCCTTTATTTTTCATGGAATCGGTTTTCAGCCTTTTTCAAGGTACAACCACTTGAAACGTGATTTTGTGGAAATCAATCGACTTGCTAAATAGGTGGGAATTGATTTTCACCTTTTTTTTTTTTTTTTTTTTTTTTTGGTCATAGAAACAAATTCTAAGATAAAGTGTAAAAAAATTTATCCATTTAATTGACAAATTTCATGCAAAATAGAGCCAAACGTAAAAATTTTTATTATTTTATTATTTTTTTAATTTTTTTTGGCAATCTAAACATATTTTGTTCCTAATGGTAAAAAAATTTATCAATTTAATTGACAATTTGCATAAAAAACAAAGCCAAACGTATTATGATAGAAAGGTGGAAAATTATACCAATCAAACACCTTTAATTCAATTCCCGGTAAAACAATTCCAGGCAATTCAATTCCCTAGAATCCAATTCCTTTTCCACCCATTTTCCACCCTGCAATCAAACGGGCCCTTAGACACTATCGAAAGGAGTAAATGGAAAAATATTGTCAAGATTATGTTTGGACATGGATAGATCAATTCAATTCTATAAATAACCGAACCAATAATCAGTCGATATTTTATAATGGAATCGAACTAGAATGGAACCAAATGATTTTAATTTGGTTCGGTTTCATCGCCGAAATTTTCATTTTCAGATTCTTGAAATAAATTTACGCACATCAAACGGGCAAGCAGTCTTGTTCAACGCAACAAAATTTCGAAGACAGTTAGATTTTGAAATTTGAAGAGTTATAAAAATGTTTGAGTAATGCTACACATACATCATGGTGAATACCGTTCCTCACATGGAGGGAAACCTATTTTGAATAAAATATAGGGTGGATGCTATTATGGACACCACATTATGTACAAGTAGCAAATTCCAAAATGTTTTGTAGTTGCTTTTGAATTGAGTTTATTGTGTGCATGTGCATGTGCACTAGTTTTAATATGTAACGAAAAAAGAAAACGGATTAGTACTATTTCTTAATTCTTGGTTTAAAGGAACTAAAATCGAAATGAATCAAAACCGATTGATTCCTTGTTCGAGTGTCAAAATTGTTTAAAATTTGTAATTCGGTTCAATTCATTTTGATTCTTTTATCCACCCTTAGATTTAATACTGCAAATCAACTGAAGTATTCAACGTGATTTTCAAATGTTATAAAATAGGATTTTAATACAATAAGTCGACAACATATAAACAAAAACAGTAAATGTATTACCAGTTTTACTCAAAACGACCCCATTTATTTTAAGAAATCTTTAAACATGCATTGAGGGTTTCAATGAGCATGGAAAATTATGTTATAATTTACTTGATACATTTGATGATGATGGGCTTTCCCTTGTATTGTAATCTTGAAATGGTGGATCTTCTTTGTGTTGCTTTGGAACCAAATTATAAGTGAGCGTTCATTTTGTTCAACTTTTTGCCTACCAAAATATGAGAGCGTCACATGAAATGTGGGTCATGCATGAGAATTAATTTTACTTGGAGGAAATTGTACTATAGCTTTCAAGAGTTGTACATACAAAATTGCACTATTAGGTGAAGAGATGGGATGTGAAATGTGAATAAACAACCATGTTAATGGGGGTTTACTTTGCCTTAACTTAAGGGTAAAGATTAAAGGATCTAAAGAACTTCAACTTGAAACTCATCTGTCAAATTAATAATCTAAAAAGTACTAACCCCCCCCCCCTCCCTTATAACTCGATGAAAATAAGAGAAAAGAAACTTGTCGAATATTCATCTTCTCTTATAGTAACTAACCAAATACGTCTAGATAAGAAGCCCATGTTTGGTACATTTTTTCAACAAAATGATTTTGATCGTGAGCTCATAATTTCTCTAGTAATAATATCACTTTTAACATAATCTATTCTCAAAAAATCTGCATCAAACACGACATGAGAGAAAAAGACATTCGAAAGTATACATCTTTTATACAGAATTTACATATTTATCTTCTAAATCTACAAAATGGTAACTCACCATGTAAGATAAATAAAAGACATGTTAAATGTTTATCTTGTCTTATCAAATCTAGAACATAATTTCGTTCTTAACTTTAATAATTTTAACTAGGATTAGTTCGTGATAAACACGTTTGGAGTTATTTAAGAAATTAATGGGAGGGTAGGTAAAAGGAGCATATAGGTAACAAAGAAGGGATCCGAGGTTAGTCATTACAATGACCATGTTCTTTTAACTATTTTGCTTTATATTGGTCAAAAAAATGGGAGACAATAAGAGATCGTACGATGGGAAAACTAAAAAGAAGAGATTGAAAATGGGGATAAAGGCAAGACAATTGTGGGTGGGAATAAGTGCATTGTCCAAGTGGATTTCATGGATAAATTTTTTTGCTAAATATGTATATAAAGAAAGATGGAAATATAATACATACAAGTAATTCATAAATTGTTTAGTTTCGATTCTATTATAAAGAACTCGCTATGCTCTCATATCTTAAACAATATACATAGTCATTCTTTAGATCGTCTAATAGATATGTGTAAGCTCTCGAGAACCTTTGATACTTTGTTAAGACGAATAGTCTTTAAATCAAAAAAAGATTTGGAACCCATTACTTATTGTCTTTTTTATAAAGTTGAACATGAGAGAGTCACGTGATGATTTAATAAAGACCAGACGATTTTTGTTGTCAAAGATTGGTTATGATACAAACATATTGAAAGGTTCATTAGAAACCAAATCATTGACCAATGGTGCTACTTTGTGTTTGGTGGTCAAAATTGAAGTCCCATCTATTAAAGCTGGTTTAGTTGGTTGGAACAAATGGTTCAACAATTTATTCCCAACTCCATTTAGTTTTCTTTCATTCATGCAAAATGCCAAATTTCGATTCAAATGACTCAACCAACCACCATACCAGCATTGAAGCCAAATTTGTAGCTTACATATTTCTCAACTCTTCTTTTTTCCTAAATTTATGAAGCGCTCGTTATAACTGAACCGAATCGAATCGTGCCCAGCCCTATGTATAATTACCAATTTATTATTCAAGTAAATATGAGCTCTTTAGCTTATCTTAAAAGACCTTACTTGCAAATAAATTTGCTTATTTTGAGTGTATATGCTTATTCAGTCGTGGGAACAAAAAGACCACAAAGATTAAACATTGCGCACATTTATATTGTACGATGTTCAAATTAGTTGATGACTGCCGTTGAAAATAATAAAACACACTATTAGCCCAAAGTTGTTGGATTAATAATTATTAGAAAAATTACTTCAAATCCTACTTTTTAAAGTTTCAATTTCATTAATCTGGTAGTAATTATTTTTTTTTTCTTCAAATATTAGGTATGTCCACTACATTCCACCCCACTCCAACTCAAAAACGAATCTGAATATTCATATTGACTCGCCCACCCACCCCCGTACCCCAAATGTTGAGACATACTCCAAGATTTCTCCTGAACAAAGCCAGTATGAGAAGTGATGATAGAAGTGGTGGTGGAGAGTGGAGAGAGCGGTTGCGGGGTTGGGAGAGAGAGAGAGAGAGAGAGAGAGCGGGAAAGATTACAAGGGAGGTGGTAAAGGAGACAAGTGAAGGCATCACTGGTGGCGTCTGAGGTAGGTCGGGAATGGTCGATGGAGTTTGGTGGTGGCGCTGTAGAGGTTGTTTGGCGGTGCGCTATAGTGACCTAGTGGTCCGACAGCTATAGATCTAGACGTAAGGGATGTCGTGAGATGGACGAGGAGACGCTACAGTCTCCCCCTTTTTCGTCAGGATGGTTGCTGGAACTAGTGAGGGCGGAATGAGGTGGGGTGACAGGAATAGTGATTGTGACCAATTAGTTGTGTGATTTGCAACTAATAAATGATTTATAACCCTTTAATTGTGTGATTTGTAACTTAAAATGTGATTTCGATCCATAAATTTTGTGGTGTGACAATGACTTTATGTGATTTGCGATTTAGTATGTAAGTGTGATCTATAAATTATGTGACCGTGATTTTAAATTATAGATTACAGTATGAACACTTGATTGTTGAATTTTTTTTGGCAAGTTTGTTAATTTTGAAATTGTATTCTTAACTATTTGTGGTTTTGATTTTTGTTCGAGAAAAAATGAATGAGAAATTTGGGCTAAGGTTGGGCTAAGGAGAAATTGGGCTTGACCATTATGAAATGGGTAATTTTCATGAGTAAGAGTATAACTTTGGTCCATTTCAATAATAAGAAAATAAGTTTCAACTTTCAAAAATCAGATTTTTATTCATTTTTATTTATATTTTAATTAATTAAATATATATTTAGTTAATTAAATATATTAAGGTCACAGATCTATATAATTTAGTCACAGATTCATAATTTAGTTAGTCACATATCATTTTCGGTCACAAATAAAAAATTTTAAATGTCAAAAATTATTTTACGTTATAGTTCAAAAAATTTATAAGTCGCAATTTGTTCATCGGTCACAGATTCATAATTTAATTAGTCACATATTATTTTTCGGTCACAAATCAAAATTTTTAAATGTCACAAATTTTTTTACGGTCACAATTCAAAAATTTTAAAGGTCACAAATTTTTCCTTAATCACATATGAAAAATTTATAAGTCACAATTTCTTTATCGATCGCAGATCACGAACATTATAAGTCACAACTTATAATCGGTCACAAATTAACAAATTTTTAGGTCAAGCGTTATTTATTAGTCACAGTTCATATTTTTCATTAGTCACATATTATTTACTGGTTACAGATTAGGTCACACATTATTTCTTAATCACAGTTCATATTTTATTAGGTCACAGATATTTTTCGAGGTCACAGATGTGAATTTTAATAAGTCACAATTGGTCACAGATTTGTTATTGATCACAGATTAACCAATTTGGTGATCACAGTTAACCAAATAATCTGTGACCACCGCCCTCTCCACCTTACCACACCACCACCATCTGTGACCACCACGAAACCCTTCTAACCACCACCAACTCCCAAACCACCATCACCTCACCACATTTCACCACCCACAGCACTCAATCGCACCGGCACAACCAGTACCACAACGTCGTCATCACAGCCACCACCACCCACCCACCACCGGTACTGTGGGTGACTGCACCACCGCCAACCACCACCGGTGGAGTCGCCACTGCCACCAACGGTTGAGTCGCCATCACAGCACCAGTCGTGACCACATTTTCATAGATAAAACACCACCACCACCCACCTGTACCACCACAACCACCATCGCACAAACATCATCACCACAGTCGCCCCACCCCAACCCTGCCCAGTCCACTAGCACCACCACTGCACCACCGTTACCTCCACCAATTCATAACCGCCACCACCACTATCCACCGCCACCTGTACAACCACACAAAAATCGCTCATAGATCCACCATCGTCGCCACCACCAACACCTCACAATATGAAAATCAAAAACAAAAACAGGAAAAAAAAAATCAACACCACTACGCTGCCGCCATCATCGCCGCCACCATGACCTCCACAAACCGTCATCGCCTCGGTGCCAAAACAGATACGCCACCATACCACCGCTACAGTAACTCCGTCACCATACCACCGCCACAATAGCTGAGCCACCATACTCGCAACCTCCACTAAAAAATTCACAAATCGTCGTCACGAACACGACCTCCACCACCACCACCTTCATATCAACGCTGCTCTCAGATCGGCAGGCGACGCCTTGTGGTGGGCATGGTAGCGATGCCGGCGTGGGGAAGGTTGGGCAGCGGCGTGCGTCTTTCGCAGATAGAGAGAGAGAGGGGTGAGAGCATGAGAAATTTTGAGAGTGATACGAGAGGTGAGAGGATGAAAGAGGGAGAAAATGATTTTTTGGTTAGGTTTGATTTCATATTTAATTAAACAATTTTTAATAATTATTTTAATTAAAATATTAAATAAAAATTCTGATTTTTGAAAGATCAAATTTTCCATCTTATTTTAGAACTTAAGATTCTTAAGATAAGAAAAGATGTAATTTCCACTTATGAAATCACTAAAGGGTCGTTCTCTTTATTGTTTTCGGGCCATTTTCAATTTTCAATTTTCAATTTTCGAAAATACTAAAAACGCGTTTACTTACCTATTTTCATAAATGAATTCTCAAGACACGTTTAAAATTAACAAAGAAAATGTCGTTTTGACTGTTTCCAATTCAACCCAGTAGAAAATTTCAAAAGCGCGGAAAACACAATTTTTTTACAAACAGTGCGTTAGCTCAGTTGGTAAAATCCCGAATTTTGCTAAAGGTCAAGTGTTCGAATTTGTTTCATTGCAATCCAATACAAATAAATTTTACTTTTATATGAACAGTACAAAACTTTTCAAATAAATTGGTTGTGGCTGAGATTCGAACTTGGGTCTCAAGTACGAAATTTCAATGCCTTAACCACTATGACAGAAAATATATATATTGAATAATCAGGGTTTCCAGTTTTCCAAAATGAGAAAGTAAACGCGTTTTTCATTTTTTCATTTTGAAAACAAATTTTCAAAATGACAAAGAGAATGCGTTTTCAATAATCTAAAAATGGACACTCAAAATACAAAATCTAAAATGAATTCAAAATTCAAAACTGAAAATTAAAACACGAAAAGAACGACCCTTTAGTGATTGCATGTGTATTGAATGCAGATCGTATTGTCTCATTTCGTTTTTCACAATACAAACTTATTCTTACAAGGACAAACAAATAACCATGAATAGTCTTATCAATTTTCTAATACCTACAGTTAGCCCCATTTTGTACAAATTCTTTAAATTGTTTAATCTACTTGTACATTCAATTTGTACATCTTGAATGACATTCATTGGGTGTGAAAATCAAAGCTATTGATTTAAATGAGTGTTAAAAAATCAATGACAAAATTGTGCGTCACATCATGGAATGTTAACAAAGATGTCAACTATAATGTAAGCCCTTGTTTGAATCTCATTTTTAGACAATAAATGTATTTTTGAATAGAGTTTTGTTGGAGATTGTGTAGTCAAAAAGTAAGAATTTTTTTCGATTTACGTGTAATTATATTTTATAGGAGAATGTGTGGTTAAAAATGAGTTTTAAAAAAATGAATTTTTGAAAGGATGGAGCCCAAACATAGGCTAAGTGTAGTAAAACCGTCTTTAAATCTTAATTTTTTACTCAAACTTATTTGAAAGAATTACCTAGAAACGTACCTTTAATGATTATTTTTTTTAAAAAAACAAGGGAATTAATTTCATTTCACAAATCAGGTGGTAATTAAGTTTTAATAATCGTAATTAATAAAAATTTAATTAAACCTAATCTACATATTCACCCAACCCCCACCCCATTCAGAATTCATCCCAAACCCGTTTTCTCGCTCTTATTTCTGTGCCACCACAGCATACCCATCCGCATTCGCTTGCCACCAAAACCAAGTCATCGCCACCATCACCACGACGTAAGCAATACTGATGCGAACCCACGTAGGAATAGTAACTACGATATCCATCCGAGATTAAATCGAACCCAAAAAAGTCAAGAAATCAAAGTTTTGAGTTTGACCCAAAAATAGTGAACCAAGAAACATGCACAATCGCCAACAATATGTTGACCCATTGATCACAAGATTCAAGAATTTCACCTGAATTGTTTGAACGCCACAAGAAAATAATTTTTGATAAGTTCGGAATTTAGTTCAATGAAAAATAATTAAGCGAAATATGCTCACAAAATTAATCTCTCAAATTATATGAATGAATGTCTACAATGTAGAATTATGAGTCTTATAAATAGAAAACCTATAAAATCTAGTTAAAAGGGAATAAAAGTCTAAATATGATAAAAGATACCAAAAAGTAGAGTTTTAACATAATTAGAAAAATTACGTGACGAATTTACTCTATACGGTCGCATAGTGTAATTCTATTCGGTCACATAGATATCTCAAAATGGCCCCCTGGAGGTTCCGCCTCAAAGCATGCGACCGCATGCATTGGGCAACTATGCGGTCCCATAGTTGTTCCTGGTGTTTTTGTCTTCCTTTGCTTGAATCAAGTTGATGTATCACGATTTATCTCCCCAGCCTAATATGAAATTTGTTCAATTGCACGCCGAGATCGACGATTCATCCATTACAACTTGAACGATTAATCACATCCTTGACCCACTTTACTCGCAACCGAGTCTTCGACCCTTCTTCAACGATCAACAGATCTTAACACGGACTTGCCTTCATTGCACTCGTTCCATCATGGATCACATCATCCCCTCTCTCTCTTCAAAAGGATTCGACCTCGAACCTGTACCTGCATCAAAGAGAAAAAGATCAGACACATTAAAAGTAGCTAAAACATTATACTTATTATGAAGATCTAATTTGTAGGCATTGTCATTAATCTCTTCAAGAATTTGAAATGAATCATCTCCCCATGGATGCAATTTTGGTTTCCTTTGTTCTAGGAAGCGTTACTTTCTCAAGTGTACCCAAACCCAATCATCGGGTTCAAATGTAATGCTCTTCCGGCCTTTGTTCGCTTGCGAAGCATATTCCTTCTTCTCCTTCTCAATGTACAGTCTTACATTTTCATGGAGTGATTTTTCCAAATCGATCTTCTTTTTCCCATCTAAATTTTCTCGTTCATTAACAGAAAAATGAATTAAATCCAAAGGTGATAGTGGATTAAAATTATACACAATTTCAAAATGTGAATACGAAGTAGTAGAATGCATAACTCTATTATATGCAAATTCAATGAATGATAAGCATTTTTCATAACTTTTCAAATTCTTATTAACTAAGATGCACATCAACTGTATCAGAGTCCTATTGACTACATCAGTTTGTCCATCGATTTGTGGGTGAGAAGTTGTAGAAAACAATAACTTTATGTCTAACTTATTCCACAAAACCCTCCAAAAGTAATTAAGGAATTTAACATCTCTATCCGATACTATGCTCTTAGAAATTCCATGTAAACACACTACTTCCCTAAAGAATAGTCCGCAATGTTTGTAGCATCATCAGTTTTATGACATAGAATGAAATGTGTCATTTTACTAAATCTATCCACTACCACAAATATAGAATCTCTTAACTCTTAGTCCTAGGTAAACCCAATATGAAGTCCATAGAAATATCAACCGAATCTTCACTAAGAACGGGTAGAGGTGTATACAAGCCTTGTGGTAAAATCTTAAATTTAGCCTTTTTACAATTGATGTATCTACTTCAAATCCGTTCAACATCAATTTTCATTTCAGGCCAATAAAAATGTTCTCCTAACATCTCTAAGGTTTTCTTAACCACAAAGTGACCCATTAAACATCCACTATGTGCTTCTCTTACCAACAACTCTCTAGTTGAACATTTAGGAACATATAATTTGTTTTCCTGAAATGCATACCCATCATGCTTAAAGAATCTATCCACAACGCCTTTATCACATGATTCGTATATATTAAAAAAAATTGGATCATTAGCATACACGTCCTTAACATTTTCAAATCCAAGCAGTTTAGCACCTAAAGATGTTAGAAGCACATACCTTTGCGATAATGCATCCGCTACTATATTTTCTTTACATTGTTTATACCGAATAACATATGAAAATATTTCAATGAACTCCATCCATCTTGCATATATCTTGTTTAGCTTACTTTGACTTCTCAAATGCTTCAAAGACTCGTGGTCGATGTGAATCACGAACTCCTTGGCCATAGATAGTGTTGTCATCTCTCCAAAACTCGAACAAATGCATATAACTCCTTGTTATATATAGAATAATTAACAATTGCTCCATTTAGCTTCTCACTGAAGTACGTGATCGATTTTCGATCATGCATTAAAGTAGCTCCAATATCTATCCATGAAGCATCACATTCAATCTCAAAAGTTTTGTTAAAGTTAGGAAGTGTTAAAACTAGTGTCTTACACAACTAATCTTTAATAGTATTAAATCCATGTTTTTGTTCAACGCCCAATCTAAATCCTACACTTTTCTTGATAATTTCCGTGAGTGGTGTGATAATTGTGCTAAAGTTTTTAACAAATCGCCTATAGAAACTAGTCAACCCGTGAAAACTCCTTATCTTAGTTATGTTTTTAGGTGTTGGCCATTCCTTTATAGCCTTGATTTTCTCTTCATCTACTTCTATCCCCTTTGCACTAACCACATACCCAAGAAAAATAACATTTTTCATGTAAAATGTACATTTTTTAAAATTAGCATAAAATTGTTCTTTTCTTAAGACCACAAGTACACATCTTAAGTGTTCTTATGCTCATTTAAGTTCTTACTACAAATTAGGATGTCATCGAAATAAATTACGATGAATTTACCTATTATTGCACGCAAAACATGATTAATCAATTGCATAAAAGTACTGGGTACATTGGTGAGTCCAAATGACATAACTAACTATTCAGACAATCCATATTTAACTTTAAATGTAGTTTTCTATTCACTTCCTTCACTCATTCTAATTTGACGATAACCACTTTTAGGATCAATTTTATTAATATGCATGAGCCACGTAATTCATCTAACCTAGGAATGAGATGACAATATTTTACCATTATATTGTTGATGGCTCCGCAATCTACACATATTTTCCAGATTTCATCTTTCTTTGACACAAGTAGAACTGACACGACACATGGATCATACTCTACCTCACATACTCTTTGCTTATCAACTCTTCCACTTGCCTTTGAAGTTCCTTGGTCTCTTCGGGATCACTTCAAAAAGTCGGCATGTTTAGAATGACAGCTTCAGGTACGAAGTCAATTTGATGTTCAATGCCTCGAATAAGTGTTAACCCGTTAGGCACGTCATCTGGGAACACGTCTTCGAATTCTTGCAACAAAAAAGTAGACAATCTATGGAGAGATGTGTTAGATTCCTCAAAATTGAGGAATGATTCATTATAGACCAACAATATCATTGGTTGTCTCTCAACTATTGTCCTTGATAAGTGTGTTTTTACACATTTATTAGGCACTTTTTGGGAACTTATTATTGATGAAATTGAGTAGATTTATATGCATAATTGTGTAATTTTTATTTTTGTAGGCCAAAATTCCGACAAGAAGTGAACAAGGAAAAGATAAAACAAGAGGCTTAAATCGTACAAAAATGTGAAGTTAGGGATCAAAGTGCACAAGTGTGAAAGTTGGAGGATTTGGAGTGCAATTTATCGAGGACAGAAATGAAATTAATGTCAAAATCCAAGGACCAAATTGTACGAGAATGAAGATGAAGGACTCGATTTTGTTTATTTTTGTCAACTTGCATTAGTTTCTAATTGTTTATTGATAGATATTTTGGGATATTTATTTTGTGTCTAAAAATATCCTATAATATCTATTATAGATAAACAATACATATATCTCTCTCCCTCTTGCTTAGAGAATTCTTTCTTTTCTCTCTCTCTTTTCCTCTCATTTTATTTTTATTTTTTTTGTATTCTTGGCTCATTTTGGGAGTTTTATTTAGTATAACAAAGAGATATCATCAAAGAATACTTGAAAAAACCATTGGAGGAATTCAAAGTCACACTAAAAAGGGTTGTATCTATACTTTTGTATTCTCTCCATTATTTTCCAATATTTGTAATGTTTTGCATACATAATCTCCTTTGTTATCATCTTTGTATAATGAGCTAAGTGTGTTGTGTTGGAATTTATGATGTAACTTAACCTAAGTTTCATTAATATTTAGTTATGTATTGAATGATGCCTATTTTATCAAAATCATGTGTATTAATTATTGTGTTTGATTGCATTTCATTTACTTGATCAATAGATGATGTGGTTAGGTGGTTGGGCAATTATTGAGAAATTGTTGCACTTACTAGACCAAATAATTAATACCCTAGGTTTGTATAGTATACTATGCGCGTTTAGATGATATAGAGATATACACCTACCCTAGGTAACCTTTTGAGTTATTTTCACAACAATTTAATGCAATTGGTTAAGTTTTTATCAACATAGAGATATCGTGGATAGTTTAATCAATTAGGGTTAATTTCACTAGAGAGAAGTTATTGACTACAATTGGAGAATTGAGTCTAACTTTATATTTTGGTAATTTACATCTACGCGTTATTGGTTTGATATTAATGAAACAAAAGTTAAGTGAAATCGTAAATTCCAACCTCTTTTAAATAAAAAATTCTACAACCTTTTAAATTGTTATTTTAAATTTTTAATCAAAATCTTTTTTTTTAATCACTTGTCAAATTTTTAATTGTGTGTCATATTCGTTAATCTGAATCAATTCTCTTGTAATTTAGATTAACACTTTTCGTGGGATCGATTCGGACTCAGAAAGTCCATTTTACAACTTGAACGCTACCCGTGCGCTTGTGGCTTAATATTTTAGCGAACAATCCTCTTCAACTCACTTCCTTTTGTAAAGGAATTCACTTTTGACTTTTCTCTCTTCTTAGAAGACTCTTTTTCTTTTCCCTCTTGTGGCTCTACTTTTCTTTTATCACTACTAGCCACCTTACAATTTTCTCCTAACTCTCTATTTCTCTCAACCTTTTTTCTTCGTTATATTTCAATTTAATTTGATTTTCATACACTTGTGTCGGTGTTAATGGTGCAAGAGTAATATATTTTTCATCCTTATTGAAGCTATACCTATTTTTGTAACTATCATGTATCACATTCCTATCATGTTGTTATGGTCTCTCCAACAAGATATGCCCAACATGTTTAGGAACTACATCGTACATCACTTCATCATGATAGTTTCCAGCTGAAAAATTCACCAAAACTCTCTTATTCACCCTAACCTCTCCACATTCGTTTAACCATTGAAGACTGTAAGGTTTAGGACGTTTTAACATGGTTAATCTCAATTTCTCAACGAGTATAGTACTAGTAATATTAGTACAACTATCCCATCAATAATCAAACTACATACATTGTTTTTGATATGTCATCTAGTATGAAAGATATTTTCTCGTTCCTGCTCCTCATCATTCACTTTGATTTGTGTATTGAGAGTACGCATCACCACAAGTGCTTCCTCTTCGACCGGGTACTATACTATTTCACCATCACTAGCTCCCTCTAATTCAGGCATCTCATCTCCATCACTATCACTCACTACTTCATTGTCACGCAAGATCATTATTCTTTTGTTTGGGCATTGAGAAGCAATGTACCCCGAGCCCTAGCATTTGATATCCTGATTTCTAGAATGTTGGGAATCCACTTTGGGTGTAGCTTTGCTAGCAACTTCTTCCCTTCCGCTTGGTGGTTTAGTCTTACTACTCGAAACAGCTCTATCACCTCTATTATCATCCCATCTCGATTTTCAAGAAGAGTTAGAACCCGATAGATGCCTAACTGTCCTCTTCCTCTTCAATTGTCTCTCTACCTTCATAGCCATATGTAGCATGTCTTCCAGTTTCACATAATGTCGCAATTCCATTATATTAACTATTTCCTTATTCAAACCATTCAAAAATCGGGTCATGGTGGCCTTCCCATCCTCTTCAACATTCGCTCTAATCATCATCATTTCCTTATGATATTCCTCCATACTTCTAGACCCTTAGTAGAGACTTTGCAATTTTTTATGAAACTCCCTACAGTAATGACTAGGCATAAACCTATTTCTCATAGTAGCCTTCAATTCTTCCCAAGTACTAATAGGTCTTTCATGATTCCTTCTCCTATAAGTCACTTCTTGATCCCACCAAGTAATAGCATGATCGGTAAATTCAAACACTGCAATCTATACCTTCTTTTCCTCCGAGTAGTTGTGACAATCAAATATCAGTTCGATCTTCTTCTCCCATTCCAAGTATGCCTCCATGTCATTCATTCATTTGAATGAAGAAATTGTCATATTTATGTTGTACCTACTTCCATCAACTCCACCTCCAACAAGATCTTTTCTCCTCCTTTCATACTTAACTCTTCTATCTCTCATTCTTCCTATATCGGCATCCACTAATGTTTTCTCATCAATGTCACTGCCCGCTTCATATTTCACACGATTCTTCACCTTTGACTTCATCCACACCTCTTTCCTATTAAGCATGTTCCTCACATCTTCAAATAACCTTTCAAAATGTCGTATAAACTTCTCTAACATGTTGACTTGATTGTTGTTCCTACTTGAGGTGGAGTCATCCCTGTCAAATGTCCTAGATCTAAAGTATTATATGCCTCACGTGTTTATGCTCGAGTATCACTCAATTGACTTTTTCCACTAATAGTCTTACCACTCTTGTCTTTTTCATTCAATGCTTCCGTCCAAGTACATCAAAGAATTAATTCGGACTCAACCAAGTCTT
The DNA here is from genome assembly GCA_019395295.1 of Osmanthus fragrans. Taxonomy (NCBI): domain Eukaryota; kingdom Viridiplantae; phylum Streptophyta; class Magnoliopsida; order Lamiales; family Oleaceae; genus Osmanthus; species Osmanthus fragrans. The sequence continues at coordinate 8,160 of JAEDXY010000077.1, read as the reverse complement.
ACTCTCGAAGAATTCAAATTATGATACGAGTAAGAATTGTAATTAAGAAGACTCAAGAAAGAAATAAAAGATATAAGCAAAAGAAAATTTGACTATCTTGAATGGGAACTACTTTAATCCAAGAAAGTGGTTCTTGAATTTTGAGTTGAACAATACTAAATAAATAAAAATGAATTGTATGTTGCTGATAATTTTAAAATAAATAAAAATAAAAATAAATTGTTTTGGTAATTTTGGATTTTTTGTTCGAAAATTTGACTATGATATCAGCAGAATAAACGAAAACTGATTTGGGTGCTAAATTAGCACAAAAACAACTTTTAAATTTTTTTAGATTTTTTATGGATTAAATACTCAAAAGACGAATAATGTGAAGAACATAAAGAATGAAAGGAATAGAAAACAAATGACTCGAACAAAAAGGAAAAAAAGATATAACATTGATTTTTGAAACCCAAGCTCTGATACGAATTGAAGTGGACATACGTAACAATAGTAACTACGAAACCCGCACGAGATTAAATCGAATTCAAGCCAAGAAATCAAAATTTTGAGTTTGACCTAAAAATAATGAACTAAGAAACCAACACAATTGTCGACAAATATTGACCTCTTGATCACAATATTCAAAAATCTCACCCGAATTGTTTGAACGCTACAAGAAAATAATTCTCGATAAGTTCAAAATTTAGTTCAATGAAAAACAAGATTTGAAAGCAAAATATGCTCATTTACAATGTTGAATAATGAGTCATATATATAGGAAACTCATAAAACCTAGTTAAAAAATGGAATAAAAGTCTAAAGATTATAAAAGATACCAAAAAGTAGAGTTTTAACATAATTAGAAAAATTCGCGTGCTGAATTTACTCTATACGGTCGCATAGTGTAATTCTATTCAATCGCATAGATCTCTCAAAATGCCCTCATGGACATTCTGTCTCAAAAGCATGCGATCGCATACACTGGGCAATTATGCTGTTGCATAGCTGTTCTTAGTGCTTTCGTCATCCTTTGCTTGAATCAAGTTGATCCATCGCGATCCCTCTCCTAAGCTTAACATGAAACTTGTACCTTTGTTGTTTGATGTTTCATCCATTGCAGCTTGAACGAGCAATCTCATTACTTCCTTGACCCGCTTTGTTCACGATCGAGTCATTGGCATTTTTTCAACGACTCTTTGCCCAGACTTACCTTCGTTGCACTCGTTCCATCATAGATCACATAAAAGTAACCCGACGACAGTGTTGCTCAAACACTGTGCACGACGACGACGAGTTTTAAATTGGGTCGTAGTAAGGCGTCGTTGATGTAGCAACCAGCGGCGCCTTTCTTTATCGGACGTCGCAGCAGTAGCGAGTGGCTACTCGCGACATCGTCACCGCCGCTTGCTTCACTATCAGGGCTAACGAAAATTCCAGCTATCTCCCCCAATCAGATTGATCTATTGTCTAACCAGAAGGTTTCAAATGTAAATTCAAGTGTTAGGAATAGTGAGTGGACGAGTGGTGGTGGGGAGATTACTAGAGGTAGTGAAACAGCTTTGGTGGTGGTGGAGGTGACCTCATGAGTGGAGGTGAAAATACTGGAAGCGGTGGTAAACTTACATGTGGTGGTGGCTGTGAGTGATTGGATGGTGAATGTGAGCTCACGGGTGTTGGTGGTGGAGAAAAAGTTGGTTTTGGTGATGAAGGGAATAGAACCGGCATAACTTTATCAGAATTTTAGTACTTGGTGATTTTTTATCAGATTTTTTTGTTTAACTAGAGTTTTGGGATGGCTGTTGGTGTTTTGCAGTGTCGATGATTTTCTAATCTATGGGTGATTTTGTTGTTGGTTGTCACGGTAAGATAGTGCGCGTTTGGTTCTTAACGGTAGTAAGAGTGGTGGTGGTGGCGACGGAGTGGTGGTGGCGGTAGCAACAATAGGGTATGACTAACTCTATCTTCAGTGTGACTCTTCGTGACCAGATCCTCGACTGTATATAACTTTATTACATATTGTCATAAATTAGTCTAACCTGATTATAGACTGTCACACTGAAGATCAATTTGGTTACAATTAGTCACATATAACATATGTCAGCGAATATAGTATTTATGATCGCGAATTTGAGTTGAATGTGGTAGTGGTGGTGTATTGAAGGTGATGGTTGTGGATTGTAGTGCCGGTAGTGTGTGCAAATTTGTTTGTGGTGACCCTCTGTGATCAAGTATTTGTTTATTGTGACCGATTTTGTGTTAATTATGACCAATTTTGATTTGGTCATATATCGTCACAGTTAAAATTTATCTGGTCACAGACAGTCACACCGAAAATATTTTTGGTCACATTTAGTCGCAGATAAAACATGTTAGTACTTGATTACATACATTCACAAATTAGATAATCACATACAATTATACTGAGAATAAAATTGATCACAATTAATGATATATAACACAGATAAGATCACAAAGAATAAATTTGGTCATAAAAAGCACAATTAGTCCTGTGGGTGGGGTGTAATCTCCAAAAAAATGTTTTAAAATTTTGAAAATTTTCTATAGATGGGGTGGGGTGGGGTGGGGTGGGGGTGGGGGTGGGGATGAGGATGGGGCGGGTGGTTCCATAGGGTTAGTGTAACATCCAAAAAAGATTTTCAATTTCTAAAATTTTTTTATGGATGGATGGGTTGGTTTCTATTGGTCGAGTGTAATATTCAAAAGAAGTTTTCAATTTCTGAAAATTTTAGTGGGATTGGGATGGGATGTGAGTGAAATATAGACCTTGTTTGAGTCTCATTATTAAGAGAAATTTTGATAAAATGTATTATGAAATATTATATTTTGGGAGAATGTGTGGTGAAAAATAAGAGAAAGAGAGAAATGTATTAAAATATTAAAGAGTGTCAGACAAGGGCATAATTATTAGTTATATATATGTGAATTATATATTTCAACTATATTATATATAGAGAGATAAATTTATAATGGATATAATTATTATATATATTATCAATTGGATTTAACACCTGAAATTTGAAGTAATTTGATAAGTTTGTTAATTTTGAAGTGTGATGGTTGTAATATAGTAGTTACGTATTGTTTCCAAATTTTTTTCAATCACATATTTTTCAATAAAATAATTTTAAACGTGAATTCATATCTTTTCCCTACTTTTAACCATACTCTCCAAATACAAAATTCATTCTAAAAATATTTATATCAAACATAACCTTAATACCCATCTTGTTTCAAGTACTCCAATCTGAATACCATTTGATTGTAACTAACAGATAATTTATAAAAGGGAAATTTCATAAGTAAGAGTATAAGTATGGTCCATTTCAATAATAAGAAAAAACGTTTCAAATTTCAAAAATAAGATTTTTATTAATTTTTATTTATGATTTAATTAATTAATTAAATATATAAATGTCACAAATATATACAATTTGGTAATAAATTCATTTATTGGTCGCATATTATCAAATTAATTAGTCACAAATTATTTCCAAATCACAAATCAAAAATTTTATAGGTCACAGTTTATTTTCGAGGTCACAAATCAGAGTTTTAATATATCACAAATTATTTTACGATCACGATTCTCAAATTTCATAGGTCACAATTTGTTCATCGATCACAAATCACAATTATTATAAGTCGCAACTTATTATACAGTCACAAATTATCAGATTATTGGTCACATGTTAAAAAAATTTTAGATCACATATTATTTTTTAGTCACAAATTATCCAAATCATTAGTCACAGATAATTTGTTGGTCACAGATTAATCAATTCACTGATCATAATCAACCATATAATCTGTGACCACCACCAACACTTGCGACCACCACTTCAACACTGCCTCTAACAATAGCACCACCACAGTCACCACCAATACCACCACTACATTGGTCATAAATTAATTAATTTATTGGTCACGACTCTCAATCGATCAATAAAATCGTCACAAACACCCATACCAGCATCACACTACTCCAAAAAACGACACCACCGCCGATCACAACCATCAATGTCGCCCACCGCCACCACCGCCAGTGACGTCGCCCACCACTGTAACGTTACCCGTCGCCCCATCCTACCACTCCAAAGCACCATATCACCGCTAATAACCACCAACGACGCTGCCCACCGCCACCATCGTCGACATCACAACCAACAACCACCAACAGTAACACCACAACTACTGCGACGAGCGTCGCACAGACACTACTAGAAAGGGAGGCTTTAGTAACGGAAATTTGGCAACAAACGGCTTCCGTTGCTAATACCAACGGATTAGCAACAAATTAGCAACAAATTATTACTTTTTTATTAATTAAAACTAAATATTAAATTAACGACAAAATTACCAACGGAAGACTTTCATTGGTACAATTTTGTTACTAATCCGTCGCTAAAAATTTAAAAATAATAAATAATAAATTAAATAATTTAGTAACAAAATTTCTCAACGAATAATTTCGTTAGAAAAATATTTAAAATGATAAAATAAAATATCAACGTCAAAATCTGTTGGTAAACATTTCAAGTAAAATTTTAAAAATATTATATAGTTACCAACAAAAAAATTCCGTCTGAAAACTCGAAATTTTTTAATTCCCACCTAAAATTTGATTTGCCTCTAAAATTCACAAAATATCTTCTAACACAATGAAAAAGAAATAACCCAACCCAACCATAACCTTCCATTTCTCTCTCTCGCTCTCTCCCTGCCTCCCCAGTTTCCCTCAAATCATCGATGCCAGAGACGGACACAGCACCGGGCCAGGGGGCGGCCTCGCGTGCTAGGTTCCACCGGACCAACCGGCGCCGACAGCGACTATGCCTGGTTCGTCTTCTTCACTTTTTTTTTCCTATTTTGAAAGGCAATTTTATTCACTTATTAAGCTACCCCTTAAGCCCGCTCCTCCCGCTTATTCTCTGCATTCGAAATCAGTCTACTCTTCACACACCAGATTACCCTCAAATTTCTCTATCTATATATCTATAACAATAAATAGGTGAGAAGAGAGACGGTATTCAGTCGAGGAGTACGTGTCCAATTCGCTTCGAGAAGCGGTTTGAGGAAGAGAGGAGAGGGAAAAACCCTAGCTACTGCAATTGCAGTCGAAGATATTTTGATTTTGCGGCTTTTATTTGAGGTATTTTTCTATTTTTCGTTGTTTTATTTCAGATCTATGGTGTTTTTTATGTTTTATTAAATTAAATTTGAATTTGTTGTTTTGATGGTATAGGGTTTAATTCTTTTCATTCGAAATTAATTAGGCTTTTGCTCGCGACTTTGATTTCTATATATTCTGTAGTTTTCTCAATTCTGTTTTAGGATAAATTGTGGATTGATACTTTTTGAAGATAAAGTTGAATAGCTAGAGCTCTACTCATGCTTAGCTACAGTTCTTGTGTTTGGTCATAGGGCACATGGGACTCTGATATTCATTTGGTGATTTATTTTGGATTCTTATGGGAAATTGTTTGTCATGTATTTAATTGTCTATATGCTTGAGGATGAAATCTTCGAGCCCATGATATTTTATTGGCTGAAAATAGCGATGTTCATAATGGTAACTGTTTTTTTCATCCTTCATCACTTTTGGCTTGAGATCACCCAGTATCTATTGGCTACTCAATCACCAGATGCAAAAATCCGAAGAGGCAGAGAGTGGTATGGATATAGATTTGATTGGGAGAAATTAATGTTATTTGTATGCGAAAGTTGTAGTCAGATCAGGTTAACTGTTGCAGTGGTTAAAACTATGCATTTATACAGTTAAACTGCACTTTTGTTTTATGATTTTTGATGCATAAGATTCCACCATCCTTTGGTCCCTACGAACAAATTCATCCAATTGAAAACGTAATTATTTAATTCGACATTTCTGTTTTACTGTTTTACTTCAATGGCAAGATTATCCTTCACTTCCTTTCCCTTTCCTTACATGGTCAAGGGTGAAAACAAAATAGAAGAGGAGAAATAACATGCTGTTACCTATGTTTTGATCTTAACAACACATTAAAATTTGATATCTCATTTGACTTTGTTATACCATTTCTGAGTTTATCACTATTGCACTGTCAAATTTTTGCTATTGACTGCAATTTTGTTTCTTCTGTCATTTGGATTGTAGGAAGCTTCTCCTTCGCATGTTGCATCTGCGGCTACACTTTCTGTGGCATTCATGGAAGCTCTGAGTGCAGTGTTTGAACATCTCAGCCACAACTACAAGTAAGCTCTCTCTCTCTCTCTCTACAATTGTGGATTTGTTTGTGTTTATAGAGATGTTCATGTTCTCCTTTATAGGATGATTCCTGACAAGACAAAGCGAGGGGCAGCTGCACTTGCTCGCTTGAAGGTTTATGAGGGTATCCCACCACCATATGACAAGTATCTTCAATAGTTGGACGAATTATTCTTGTAATTTAGTTTCATTTCATGTTGTTTTGAAGTTTAAAAATTATGTAATTAAAGATTTGCAATTTTATGTAAATTGTTTGTTAGTCTTTACATTGAAAATTGAATGTCATTAGTGACGGAAATTTTATGTAAATTGTTTGTTTGTTAGTTTTTACATTTTTTTTTTTAAATTTTAAATGACATTAGCACCGGAAATTTTGAAGGAAGTTTGTTGCTGATTAGTGACGGATTCAATCCGTTGGTATTTAGCGACGAATTCAATTCGTTGGTATTTTACCGACGATCAAAGAAACCGTCAGTAAATTAGCCACGGGGGTATCAGTATCAGATTACCAACAAATTGATTCCGTCGGTAAACATTGTTAGCAACGGAAATCAAGCCATTAGAGACGAAATATGCCGTTACTAAAGCGTCCCTTTCTAGTAGTGAGACAGCGGCGCTGAAGTACTCAAATCAACCCAATATCTCAAATTGCGATTCCAGATCCACCCCACAAAACCACTATTACCACCACCACACCGCGGCGTTCACATTCGTGATAAGCAGCCACCACCACCACAACCCAACATCGCCGCTACCATCACCACAACCCACAGTCGGGCAACGCTGCTGTGAGTTCGCAGCAGCCTTGGAGCTGCCGTTTGAGGCAGCTGCGAACGACAGAGCTACAGCGACATTGCAATGCCGTCTTCGGGTGGTGCCTTCTCGTCTTCCAACGAGATTGTTAAAGAGGAAAAGATAGAAGGATGTGGGTATGGAGGTGAAGGAGGAGAGAGAGAGAGAGAGAGAATTAGGGTTTGGGATGAAAGTTTTATATTTAATATTTATATTTAAATGTGAAATATCTGATTTGTGAAATGTGAAAATTGCCACCTGATTTTATAATATTGAATTTGAATAATAGGGTTTCCTGTAATTTCCAATTTTTAAAAAGACAAGGCCAAGAAAAGTGAAAGTTGCCTCTTGATTTTATAATACTGAATTTGATTAATAGGTTTCCTGTAATTTCCAATTTATAAAAAGACAAGGCCAAGAATTGAGCCCCTTTTCCTTCCTTTTTTTTTTTCCATTCAATCCTATTTGCTACAGTAAAACTCTTGGCACCAAATCAAAATCGGTCCGACCAATGTCAGATGAAATTAATGCCACCCAACCGTTACAAATTCAATTGGACAAAATGAGCCTCCAACCTTCACCTAACCTGCTAACCATAATATGTTAAAGGGCAATTTTGAAAATTGGTTGGAGTTTTATGTAAAAAAATCAAAAACAGTGGGCTACTTATGAGAGAGATGCAGTATTTTCAGAAGTGGGGACCATAACTTTTTCATTGTTTATTAATTTCGTACTGTAGCAAAACGAGAATTACACAAAAAATTCGAAAAGAAAGGGGGCCAAACAAGGGCTAATATAACTTAGTTTTCGAATGAAAATATTCCAAATGTTGGCCCAATTAGACCCAATAAGAACAACTCAATTGTTCCTTTTCAATTAGGCCCAAAATCGTTGATGAATTAGTCCACATTATTTGGGCCTTTTGCGGTTACAAATCTCCGGTTCTTAAACATCAAAGAACAAATATCGTCATTTTGCTTACAGATCAAATCCTCAATCAACTGCATACAGGTAAAATCACTACGAATTTATTTTCGGATTTTGCACATGTCAAATTCGGATTTCGAAGAGAAATTTATTCCATTTTCACACCTAAATTTCCTCAGATTCATATATGT